>CAUYLG010037571.1:0-82247 GCA_963573385.1 Cacajao melanocephalus
ACCACTGCTCAAGGAAACAAGCGAGGACACAAACAGATGGAGAAACATTCCATGCTCATGGTTAGGAAGAATCAATATTGTGAAAATGGCCATACTGCCCAAAGTAATTTATAGATTCAATGCTATCCCCATCAAGCTATCTATGACCCTCTTCACAGAAGTGGAAAAAATCATCTTAAACTTCATATGGAACCAAAAGAGAGCCCACATAGCCAAGACAATTCTAAGCAAAAGAACAAAGCTGGAGGCATCAGGCTACCTGACTTCAAACTATACTACAAGGCTACAGTAATCAAAACAGCATGGTACTGGTACCAAAACAGAAATATAGACCAATGGAACAGAACAAAGGCCTCGGAGGCAATGCCACACATCTACAACCATCTGATCTTTGACAAACCTGACAAAAAACAAGCAATGAGGAAAGGATTCCCTGTTTAATAAATGGTGTTGGGAAAACTGGCTAGCCATATGCAGAAAACGGAAACTGGACCCCTTCCTGACACCTAACACTAAAATTAACTCCAGATGGATTAAAGACTTAAACATAAGACCTAACACCATAAAAACTCTAGAAGAAAACCTAGGCAAAACGATTCAGGACATAGGCATAGGCAAGGACTTCATGACTAAACACTAAAAGCATTGGCAACAAAAGCCAAAATAGACAAATGGGACCTAATTGAATTTCAGAGCTTCTGTACAGCAAAAGCAACAATCATTAGAGTGAACCAGCAACCAACAGAATGGGAAAAAAATTTTGCAATCTACCCATCTGACAAAGGTCTAATATCCAGAATCTATAAAGAACTAAAACAGATTTACAAGAGAAAAGCAAACAAACCCATTCAAAATTGGGTGAAGGATATGAACAGACACTTATCAAAAGAAGACATATATGAGGCCAACAAACATCAAAAAATGCTCTTCATCACTGGTCATTAAGAGAAATGCAAATCAAAACCACACTGAGATACCATCTCACGCCAGTTAGAATGGTGATCACTAAAAATCTGGAGACAACAGATGCTGGAGTGGATGTGGAGAAATAGGAACACTTTTACACTCTTTTTGGGAGTGTAAATTAGTTCAACCATTGTGGAAGACAGTGTGGCACTTCCTCAAGGACCTAGAAATAGAAATTCCATTTGACTCAGCAATCCCATTACTCGGTATATATTCAAAGGATTATAAATCATTCTATTATAAAGACACATGCACACATACGTTCATTGTGGCACCCAAATGCCCATCAATGATAGACTGGATAAGGAAAACGTGGCACATATACACCATGGAATACTATGCAGCCATAAAAAATGAGTTCATGCCCTTTGTGGGGATATGGATGAATCTGGAAACCATCATTTTCAGCAAACTGACACAACAGAAAATCAAACACCGCATGTTCTCACTCACAGGCAGGTGTTGAACAATGAGAACACATGGACACAGGGAGAAGAGCATCACACACTGGGGTCTGTTGGCAGGGGAATAGAGGAGGGACAGCGGGGGTTAAGGAGGTTGAGGAGGGATAATATGGGGAGAAATGCCAGATATAGGTGACGGGGGGATGGAGACAACAAACCATATTGTCATGTATGTACCTATGCAACAATCCTGCATGATCTGCACATGTACCCTAGAACCTAAAGTACAATAATATATATATATGAAAAAAACTTAATGCTATATGAATATTGCTATTATAAATGAATCTATGGCCACACATTTTACTTTAAAAAATCTCAGTGAAGCTTAGATTCCCACTAACAAAGAACCTGAAGAACCACTGCCTGACATTTGCTAGATCTGTACAGAGACCTCCCTGGGGTGCTATTGTCTCCGTTTATCACAGCTGAAATTGTAGCATAGGCATTGTTTTAACCAAAATCCTGTACAGCCTTTCCAAAGCCCCTATTAAAACTACAAAGAAAAAAATAACAGCTACAAATTTTCTTTTCTTACTTTTCCTATATCTGATGTGAGTGTCTAAGAAACCTAAGTGAGAGATTTTAAAACTTCAACGTATTACGGGATAATAGAGATTGTATGAAAATGCGTGATAGAAAATATACTTGAAAAACTGTCTATACAAGTGAATCCTAGTTTCATATTGACTTGTTGCTTCCAATTAGTGAAGTTGCCAACTGAGTTATGCCAAGATTTTCCTAGTCTCAGACACTAACTGATATTTGTTCTAAAGACTGGCTTCCTTTCTAGATAGCCTTATTAGCAATGGAATATTCATCATGACAGTGCAACATGAGAGTGATCTTGGCAAATTTCACTCTTTTAATACAAATTGGGAGAAATCTTGCTAATATAAAGTGAAGGACAGTGTTCTCTCCTATTTTGTCAGCTGATATAAAATCAACAAAGCCCTACTTAGCTTGGGTCTTTCATCTACTGCAAATGTGGTTAAGATTAAATTTAAGAGTAAGTGGTAATGGAAGTATGCAAGTGTATTTCCGTGGCAAGGATGTTGCCACTGAAAACTGGCTTCTAAAAAGGACAATGATTAAGAAAGGAAACATCCAGAGGGCAATTATTAGAAAGGAAATGCACAAAGGTGAACTGTGCAAGCAAATTTCAGTCAAGGAGCTTGCCACTGAAAGTTGGCTTTGAAAGGGGCAATGATTGGAAAGGAAATGTACAGAAAATGCCAATGTAGCATCTTCAATTATATAAGAATTGTCATTAAAGACCAGAGAGGTTAGGAAGACTTTTATTGAATAATGCAATTAAAAGCTAGTAAGTTTAGGATTCAACTTATACTCAGAAAGAATATTTGGTGAATTAGTTTTCTATTGCTGTTGTGACTTAGTGGCTTTAAAGAAGTTTTCTTATCTCAGAGTTACATAGTTTATAAGTCGGACACATGTTCCACTGGGCTAAAATCAAGATGTTGGCAGGGAAGCATTTTTTCTGGAAGATCTGAGAAAACTCTTGTTTCTTTGCTTTTTTTACCTTCTAGAGGTGGCCCATATTCCTTGGCTCATGGCCCCTTTATCTATCTTCAAAACCAGTAGGATAGCATCTTTGCTTGGCTATGCTTCCATCATCCATCTTTCTGTAACCTAACTTCTGCTTCCCTCTTCCAGTGATCTTTACGTTAGACCCATTCATATCATCCAAGATAATCTCCCACCTCAAGGTCCTTAATGCAAAGTCTTTTTTTTTTTTTTTTTTTTTTTTTTTGGCGTGTAAGGTCACATATTGACAAGTTTTGGGGGATTGGGACATGGATATTCTTGGGAGGCTATTATTCTGCCTACCACATTTGGAACAACAGAAGGGTATGTTTCTAAAAGAAATTTATTTCTGGGGTGTTTCTGTTTACTAGCCTACCATGTTCAAAGAGGAAATTAAGAAAAATTTAAAGGATTTTTTTACTATAACTATGCAGTATATTAGATAATCAGACAACTCATTTTCAGTGACAAGAATGCTAAATATGAAAAGGATTCTTTTGGCAAAATGAAACTAACTCAGAAGATATGAATGGATGATTGAAAAGCTACTGGGGATGCCCAGAGGACATCATGCATCTCCTTTTCAGGAAATTACAGCAGGAGAGAGAGCAGGCTAAGGGAGTAAATAGTAATAAAAATGTATTTTAATTAAATTATTCCACAATAAAACTAAAAGGAATCTAAAAACAATGGCTGATTATTATCCTCATCATGCTTCTTGAATGGCCTGTGCAAAAAATTATTTTGGGATGAGAGCTGAGATGGTTACAAACTATTTCACCCTGGCTCTCTCTTCTCTTTCCTTCTCTGGGTGCTTTTTCCCTTTCTCTCTGTCTCTCAACACTCTACTTCCACCCTGTTTCATCTTGTCTTGCAGGAGGTATGACCTCAGTAAAGACTCTGGTGCTTCCTTACCTACTAAAGCGTAGTGCTATCAGAGGACTGTATCACTGTGGGTTAAAATTGGCATTAAAGCAAACTGTTGCTCTAGCTGCAGCATGTTTTACCTTTAAAATCTGTCACATTCTAAGAGATACAGCTGCCAGGAAAGCTGGGTTTCCAGGAAACAATAATTTTCATATTTTTGTCAGTGTAATCTAAATCTAGATTTGCTTTAAAAAAAAAACTTATGGCATTAAGCATCCATATTTTCGAAATAAAATATTGAAGCATGTGGTCTAACAAAGGATGTTTCACCATTTATAAATTTAAATAGAAAGCACTACAAGCTCATGAAAAATAAGTTGCATTTAGCTGCATATTGAATAAATTTACTTTATTGAAAAATAAAATTATAAGAAACCAAGACCATCCTGGAAAACCCCAGATTCATGGTCATCATTATTTCTACCAGGCAGTTCAGACTGCTGTTGTAAAGCCCACAATTTATTTTGTGCAGTATCTGCCAGTGCCTCAATAACTGCAGGGAAAAAAAAAGGTTTTATTCCATGTGAAATCATGCGAACTGAGAATTTGGCAAGCTTAATTATCCCAAGAGTCTGGTTCAGTAGTGTGGTGTCTGGCACACTAAATGCTCAATAAATGTAGATTGAATAAATGAACAAATGCATGAACAATTTAAGATTGGCCATATAGATAGCAGGCCAAATTCCCTCTCTGCTGGGCCCCAGTGAAAAGCTCATAAGATCCATCTGGAGGAATGACTGCTCAGGACATTTGGTCCTAAAAGGAGAGAATCTTTATAATTAATCATTGGTTTAACTAATTTTATCAAGATGTATCAACTTAAGGTATCACCATGAAAATATTTTTTGTTTGTTTTTTCCCTTCTCACTAGATTTTAGTTTCCCTAGTGACATCTGACTCTAATTTTATGGAATCTCAGACTAATTTTGGTGTTCTCCATGTAAAAACTTTGATCTCATATTCAATTCACAGAACTCTTTCTCTACCCTCCCAGGTAGAGTAGACTGGTGGCTCCTGCAGGTACAGAAGGATATGGAGAGCAAATGATTGGGTTTCTTCTTTCAAGCCATTCCCACCATCTTTGCTGTCATTTCCTTTCTGGGGTTGGATCAGGGATGAAGGGGTGGAAAGAACACATTCCACAGGTGACTGTTCGTGGCATATCAGCCTCTCTTTGTCACGCCATCCCCGTCTGGTCCTCATTTCCCATTCCCCATCAGATGCTGGCTTCCTCATGGGAGGCATCTATGGGTTCTTGGGTGGAACCTCCAGGAGTTTCGCCCTACGCAACTGTCTTACATAAGCTAACTGACTGGGACTTGGCTTGTTCCGCTTCTCCTCAGGCCCTACTCCAGATGATCCACTCCACATCCCTTTAATGTTAGGCTGCCTTTGCCCAGTGGGTGGCACCAGGAAGGGAACGGTAACTGAACAGAGCTTAATTCTCAGCCTCCAACTCACCTTCAGTCAGATTCCACTCACATGTCCTTGTCATACCAAACATCAACATGCACCCTGAAACTTTCTTTTTCAACTCTGTGACATCCCTCTGGCCCTTTTCTCCGCATTCAAACCTGAAGAACAAATGATCCATCCATTCAGTGGCTCAGCATTCTCTAACATATCATCTTTACTCTTTACCTTATGTGAGGGTTGTGGGGAGGACGGGGAAGTCAGCTTGGCCACTCCCAATCTTGTGGGAAGGTGGGAGAACACATCATGTAATCCCTTCTTTGGGGAACGAAATTGCTACTACTCTATGCAATTCATATTTCCCTAAAAGATGGCATTTCATTCTCTCTGTAGAGCTATTTAAATACATGAGGTAAAGGGAGAGTAGGTGTACCCTCCCTTAAACTGTTGTCCCTGGCCTTTCTTGGGGAGAAGTAACTGGATTAACTGATTGAGATGTACTACTCTTAAATTTTAAGGTAGTCAATGCCTGTTATCCTCACTTGTGGATGCTGGTTGAGTCATCTGCCAAAAGCAAAATCACAAGGTAGAAAGCTTACCATGGGTCCAGGCCTTTCTCTCACACACAGTGCTCTGCACGTATCACGCCATTTGTTTTTCACACAACAACTCTAGGCACAGAGGAAATGAGTATGTTCATTTTATAGTTAATTAAAAAAAATTTTTTTTCTATATATTCATGACTTTGCATCAGGTAACCATATTACTCAATGGTTAAGAAACAGGTTAGATATTTAAAAATTCATTTAAAAAATATATTAATTTAGAAGATATTATCATTTGACATGATGAGATCAGTATTGTTATGATTTTCATTTATAATAATTTGTGCAACTGCACCAAACCTGTAAATGTTAGAATTAGAACTAATTGTTCCAATTCCATGGCCGGTGTTCCTCCTTGATTCTGTGCTGTTAAGGGTAACTTGAACATTACTTGTTAAAGGCTTAGTGGTTCTGTTTCAAAACAACATCTGTGCCATGCATCAAGATATGTATATGGTAAGCACCATATACATTTAAAATACATAAAATAACAAAAGACAACTAAATTCATTCACAGTGCATTCATCCAGCAAAAAACTTGATACTAGAGGAGCTTTTCTATAAATAAAAAACTGCAGCTATCACAACATAAAATATTCTTGGACTTCTGGTAGATAACTCTGATGCTTCTACCTGGAGCTTCGCTTAAAGGGCAAGCAACACAAAATACTGAATAGCAAGACAAACTGCCCTGCAGAGGAAATCCCACTTCATATGCAAACATATTCACCATGTGGTTATTAAGATTTGTAAATATGTTTCATATGTTATCAAGATTTATAAATAGTGGCTACTATACTCAAGAGTATTTTGTTTTTTATTTTTGTTTTTTTGTTGTTTTTTTTTTTTTTTGACAGAGTCTCGCTCTGTCATCCAGATTGGGGTTCAGTGGTGCGATTTCAGCTCACTGCAACCTCTGCCTCCCAGGTTCAAGAAATTGATTCTCCTGCCTCAGCCTCCAGAGTAACTGGGACTACAGGCATGTGCCACCATGCCGAGCTGATTTTTGTATTTTTAGTAGAGAGGGGGTTTGCCGTGTTGGCCAGACTGCTCTCAAACTCCTGGCCCGAAGTGATACACTGGCCTTGACCACCCAAAGTGCTGTTTATTAAAACAGATGTGAGCCACTGTACCCACCCCAGAGCATTTTGTAATCTAATAAACACCCTCTCTATACATTTACTATTTACAAGGTAGGAAAAGAATACTGAGAGTAGTTCAGGTAGCAATATACCATTCTGGAATATTGGTACTAACACAGAGTTTCTCATGGAGACTCAAATTTTCATGATATGGAAAAGAAAGTTCAGTTTTACCAGATGAATAACAGAAATCCTGAAAGTACTTGGAATATCTCTCTCCCTTGTCAATATCTACCCCTTCCTCCTAATTTCTGAAACTGTTCAAATAATCACCTCAGCCATTATGGGTTAAATGCAGCTAACAAGTGGGTCTCTTTAAAAGGCAAAGTCTAGCAAAGGATTAAATTTTTACTAATCAATCAGATACTGATAAGAAGTATTTAACTACATCATTTTATCAACTGACAAAAAGCACTGGTGAAATAGCAGCATTTGAATTGGAAGGGAAAATGACTGTTAAGGAGATAACCACAACAGCGTTCACCGCAGCAGAGCTTGAGATAGTGAAAAATCAGAAACACTAGATACTTATCCAGAGGAATATAGTAAATTATGATTGATATAATTGAAATTTCTGACAGAATATTATACAACTGTAAATATTAATGACTGGATTAATACATATCTTCAAACACTGTTGAGGCCAAGTACACTGGCTCATGCCTATAATCCCAGCACTTTGGGAGGACAAGGCAGGCGGATCACCTGAGGTCAGGAGTTTGCGACTTGCCTGGCAACATGGCAAAACCCCTGTCTCTACTGAAAATACAAAAATTAGCCTGGCATGGTGGTGTGTACCTGTAGTCCCAGCTACTTGGGAGGCTAAGGCATGAGAATCGCTTGAACCCAGGAGGTGGAGGTTGCAGTGAGCCAAGATTATGCCACTGCACTCCATCCACCCTAGTCAACAGAGGAAGACTCTATCTTAAAAGAAAAAATAAATAAATAAATTGAAGGAGATTTTTTAAATTGTATTTTTGAACATTTAGAAAATCACTCAAAGCAATGCCACAGAAGATTGCATAACACTGGTTCAAAGCACTAGCATATGCTTAAGCTACTGGCTGGCTCTGGAGTCAGAGGCCTGCCTTTGAACCCCATCTCTGCTACCTATTAGCCGTGTAATCTTGTGCAAGTTATTTAACTTTTTGGTGTCTCAGTTGTTGCATCTATAAAATAGAGATGATAATGACACTTATTTCTAAGAGTCAAGGAAGGTTTATTTCCAAGAGTCAAGGAAGGTTTATTTCCAAGAGTCAAGAAAAGGATGCATGTGAATAACTTAGAACACTGCTAGGTGAATACTTAGTGCTCAGTAAACATTAGTTGTTATTATTCACTACTTATGGACATATAGATGCAGAAAATGTAATAATATCAGCTGGAATTCATGATATCGAATACCTCTAGGGAGAAAGGGAACACAGAGGCTGAGTAGAAAAACAAAGAGGATTTCACCTTTATTCTGTCTCTTTTGTTAAAACAAATACATAAAACCAAAATGCAAATGATGATGATACTTATAAAGCCCAAATGTCAAAGAGCAGAAGCAACACAAGGGCAACTTGGGAAAGAGTCAAAACAAACTTTACAATTTCAACCACCTCTACCCTATTTTAATTGAGACTCAGCCATGGGAAGGAAACCAAATTAAGAAATGTAAGAAGGAAAATTTCTTGCCTTGCAGAGCAGTTGGATCAGCCTAAAAAGAAGGCTTCTGAGCAGGGCAGCAGAGCAAGCTGATCTGCACCATAAGGCTTAGGTCAATTTCTCAGGGAGCCCAGGTTAGACAGAACACCACCAGTACCATCTGCTTAAAAAGAGTCAAGACTTGAAGAATTTACTCAAACAAGAACAGGGCAGGTGATAGGGTTTGGCAGATGCTGATTGCCTCTTGGACCTCAGTGTGGTATGACTCATAAGCAAAGATCCAAAGCGGTTATAGTTAGCTTGAGAAACACCTGGCAGCTGATGTCAAACAGCTCAGTCTCTGAGAGCCTGCTTTTCAGGAATAGCAGAAGCAGCCAGAGGAGAATGAGTTGAAGACCAGATACTGGACAGCCATGAAATCAAGGACAAAACGGGAAGAGCACAAGCCTGAAACACTGATGTAGAGCTACGGGTACAGAAGCCTTCTCTATTTGTCCTCCATGGTGCCAGATTATGTCTTGGAGCTTGGTGAAAGATTAAATTAACACAACTGGAGGAAGTTAGGTGAAAGTCCCAGGCAGTTTCCATAAGACAGTAGCTCAGAAAGAGAGGTTGCTCCTCTCCCAAATCACAATTTCATTCCTCCTTTTTCCATTACTCCCCTCTCCCTACAGTTCTCCATCCATCAGAGGACTGACATCGTGTCAAAAAAGCTGAGGTTGTTTTAGGAACTCTTGTTTAGAATTTGAACCCATTATTTTACCTTTTTATGTCTCAATTTATTTCTATAATTAGGAATATAGCATCTATGTTAAGAAGTTGTTGTAAGGAGTAATCGCAATGATATGTTTAAGAAGTTTAGCCTAGAGTCTGATAGCATCCATCACTCCTAGCACTCACTCATCACTTAGTAGGCATTCAATACAAAGTTGCTTAACTAACTATTCCAAAGTAATGCTAATTAAGTCGAAGTCTCCAGGTGGATGATTGCTAGTAAAACTATTTGAGCTAATCCAAGTATCTTTTGTTTTTCCACATATAAGGATCAGTTATTAAGAATAAATCATTTTAACATCTGGGCTTCTATGGCTAGCCTTTTACCTTGTGACACTTATCTTGAAATTTGTACGCTGTTTGACATGTTGTGTTACTTGTCATTTTTAATGCCTGACCTCATGAGTGGAGCAGCAGAACATCATGCTACTACTCCTCTTAGTCATATGGAACATGGGAACCAGGGTCCAGGTTTTGACAAGGATGCCCAGAAATTTAGTGACCCACATAGCATAAAGGTTCACACATCCAGAGTATCAGTTTTCACACTAGGCCACAGAATCCACCACTTCTGATATTTTATGTTCGCTGGTTTCCTTGTTATCACCCAGAATTCATATATTTTCAGTTCCTGCTTACACATGTATTCTCAACCAGAAACATCCACAATTAGAACTAAGTGAATATACTTCCAAGGGACATTTCTAACTAAGTGGTTTCCAAATGCCTTGATTGCATATACAGTTAGAAAAAGAAGCGGCTCTAACATATGCATGCTTTTATTATACATACATACATTCATACATACTATGTCTATATATGCATGTACACATGACATACATATACACTATGATTAAACTCCAAAACACATTATTTTGTGTCAATAAAGGTGGATGTAAAACCTCATTTCAATGAATTCTCTTTATGATTTTTTAAATTAATTGGCCATCTTCTTGACAGACATAATTAGATAACAATTGTTTTTACATCCTGGTGTGGTTGCCAAAAAGCAACTGCTAGAACTATAGCTCTGCCATATGTGCTTTTTAACTATTTGTACTTTTCTATTTTTCAATAAATGCATTTAAGACTTTTCCATTTTGTAAAGTATTGTGTGCTTAGAATTAATAAACAAACAGGCAGGCTTATCATTGGGTCAATCCCTCCATACTGTGGGGCTCCTGTCTTATTTCAGAGAAGTACCTCATGAATGGTGTGTGACACTGTACAGTGACCCAATGGGTGTGCCAATCCCAATCTATATATTAAACACTAATGAAACGTAAGCAAGTTATTTTTTATTTTAGATAAAAATTGAAAGAGAAGTTCTAGTGTTTTCTTCCCACACCCTAATGGATCATCCTACTCACTCACTGGCTATAATTTTCCTGTTTAGAGACTACCGGCATGAAAGTTTTTCTAAAGCAATATACACTTCAGTAGTATGACAAATGTTTTGGGACAATACAAATATATGGGAGGGAATCCACTTAAAAAATTATCTGATAAGAATCTGAAACTGAAGAAATTCTGAACTGTACAGGTAAACACGTCTAAATGTGCTTAGGAAGCACATGGGCCATGCACATGAGCAAAGAGAAGCCAGGAAGAATAATGTCGACTTCAGCCTCATCATTAATGGAAAAAAAACAAGAAGTTTTGCTGGGACAGCAGCAATCAGAAACCTCTTTGAATATCTCCATATGCATCATATTTAGAATGATATATTGGTTCAACAGGCTTTGCTTTGGCCTTTTATGTGAATCATTGTGTGATATTTATGGTGTATTTGGACCTGATCTGTTTATCAATGTTATCCTCCTCAAGCCAGACCTACTTGTATTGACTCATGATTTTCACAGAAGTGATGGTAGAATGACAGATATAGCCCCACCAAAGAAAACCAAATCACTATCTCTGCTACTATTTTCAGTAAGAGAAGCCCGCTCCAAAAGAGTTGTTGCAACCAGGTCCTGAATCTACCAGAAAGTAATACTTCATTCATTACAGTATTGCCTTGAATCATTTTGCTGATTTGGAAAGGAAATTTATAAACAACCAACCAACACAAACTCTTATTCTTTAAATCCTTTCCCCAAAAATAGTTTATTTACATTTTGGGGAAGTGAACACCCTACATTGCATAATATATTCATATTCTCTACCTGTTTTCCACTCTTTCTGGTTTTAAAGAAAGGATAAAATATATTTCAGTGTTCTACCTCTACTTGGATAAGTTTATGAACACCTGTAAGGAATACCTGTGGCATATATTTCCCCATTTAAATTCTATTTTCCATGTCTACAAAACTCAGCTGTGGTATTTAGTAAGTTTGTGGGAAAGCTAGGTAATATTTTTAGAAAAATAGAAACTCTGTAGGTTATTAATGAAGTACTAGTAGCAGTAGTCTGTGTGTGTGTGTGTGTGTGTGTGTGTGTGTGTGTGTGTGTGTTGTACATGGGAACAATGTACAACGACTTGGTGTTACTGAAGAATATTCACCTTCAAGTTAATACATAGTTAGAAACGAGTTAGCCTCTGTGGGTGTTAGTTAAGCTACAAACTGCCAGAATTAAGACTGTCCTTCTGTTAAGCCATAAAATGGACATAAATGAATCAAAGCAGAAAGGAACGCCAAATCATCTAAGAGATAAAGTGATCCTCAGATCAGAACGATATTGATGATATTAACATACCAAAAAACAGATGTGTTCAAATGAATGAAGCTTGGTCAATGCAGAATTTTAAGTAAATATAATCAAAGAAATATATTTTCAATCCCTTTCTTCATTGTTCAGGATAGATGTAACCAGGCAAATTTGAGCAAAACATTACTGTAGGCAGTGAATGTTTCTGTTGCAAGGATAGACACAGTCAAAAGAGCTGATGTCTCAAAGATTTTATTCAGCAGCCCACTCTCCCGCCCTTGGATTTTTTTATAGATTCATTGAGGCATAATTTACATATCATAATAGTCACCCATTGTAAGTGTACAGTTGAATGATTTTTAGTAAATTTATACAGTTGCATAATCACAAGCACAATCCAGTTTTAGAACATTTCTATCACCCACAAAGTTCCTTGGGCTCATTTGCAATCAATTTCCACTCCCACCCTCAGCCCCAGGCAACCATAAATCTGTTTTCTGTCTCTATAGAGTTGTCTTTTCTGGGAGTATTATAGAAATGAAATCATACATTAGAGAGTCTTGTGTTGAGCTTCTTTCACTTAGCGTTATATACATGAAGCTTATCTATGTTATTATAACTGTCAGTATACCATTTAAAACTTGCTGAATAGCATTCCTTTTTATGGATCTACACTTTGTTGATCTATTCACCGGTTTCTGCACATTTGGACTGCGTGAATAAGCTTCCATGAATAGTTAGGAACACGTCTCAGCAGGAACATATGTTTTGATTTCTCTTGAATAAAAAGCTAGGAATAGAATTGCCGAGTTAGACACAAGTATGTATTAGATCTTTTAAACTCTTGTCAAGGTGCTTTCCAAAGGGCCTATGCCACTCCACCTACCCACCAGTAATGTATGAGAATTTCAGTTTTTCCAAATCCTCGCCAACACTTAGTATTGCAAGTCTTTTGTATTACAGCCATTCTAGTGGGTATGTAGAGGTATCTCACTGAGGTTTCAAGTGGCATTTTTTTCTAATGAATAAAGACATTGGTCATCCTTTCATGTGCTTATTAGCACTTTGTACATCTTCTTTGTGACATCTCTGTTCAAATATGTTGCCCACTTTTAATTAGGTTGTCTTCTTATTTTTGAGTGGTAAGTGCTCTTTATACATTCTGGAAAGAAGTCCTTATCAGATATGTATTTTGAAAATGTTTTCTCACTGTCTGGTATTAGTCTTTTTATTTTCTTTCTTTTGAAGAGAAGACATTTTAATTTAGATAATGCCAGATTCAGCAATTATTTCTTTTATTGATCTAAGAAATTGTTGCCTAACCCGGAGTCACAAAGACTTTATCCTATGTGTTCTTCTAGAAGGTTTATGGTTTTATCCCTTAAATTTAGGTCTATAATCCATTTTGGGTTAACTTTTATTTATGGTGTAAGGGGCTAATACTATTTTTTGCATGTATATATCCAATTTTCCCAGCTGAAAATACTATCCTATCCTATACTAAATAGACTTGACACCTTTGTTGAAAACCAATTGACCATAAATGTCAGGGTTTCACTTTTAATGTAATGCAAACCATAATTTCCTCTTATGATAATCTGGCTCCCCACATAAATCAGCCTTCATCCAAGGAATGCACTGCTAAGGCCAGTGTGAACATTAATGCATAATTCTCACTTTAAATAAATTAATTGGAATAACAATTTATGCAGAAGTTTACAAGTTCAGTTAAACTGAGTTTCTGAGCCCATCAAGCTGAGGAACTAATTGGGATAAATTTTTCGAGGTTATCAGAATCTTGAGAGCACACTTGGCAGCCAGATGCCTTCTGACATCACTTTAATCACCATTTTCAAACTTTAATCACCAAGAAGTACTTGTTGAGGTTCTTTTATGTGGAAGGCACTATGAAAGATTCAAAGAAATATAAAATGGGTCAGTATTCCACTGCTATGTGTCAGCAGGACCAACCAGGGTGTTCACGTTCCGAATCTACTGTTATTGGTGATGTCTGTACTGCACTGGTTATAAACATTTTGAGGCCAGGCACAGTGGCTTACACCTGTAATCCCAGCACTTTGGGAGGCCAAGGCAGGCAGATCACAAGGTCAAGAGATCAAAACCATCCTGGCCAACATGGTGAAACCCCGTCTCTACTAAATACAAAATAATTAGCCAGGCGTGGTGGTGCACGCCTGTAGTCCCAGCTGCTCAAGAGGCTGAGGCAGGGGAATCGCTTGAACGCAGGTGGTGGAGGATGCCATGAGCCAAGATTATGCCACTACACTCCAGCCTGGGTGACAGAGCAAGACTCCATGTCAAAAAACAAAACAAAACAAAAAAACCACAACATTTTGAATATCACCACTGAACATAAGATACAGTTCTCCATCTTTTGTAAGTGCATAGTGTAGTTGGAGAGATAAGACAACAACATAGTTAAAATATTCAAGGCAGGAAGTGACATGCTGGATTTAAAAGATGGAGAAAGGGAAGATTGCAGAGAGCTACTGGTATTATTAGCAGAAAAATGTTTCTAGAGATAAAATTAATTTTTTAAAGAAGAATATTATATAAAATTTAGGCTTTTTAAACTTTTAATTCATCAATGCCCCAACTGTCCTAAGCAGTAGTATCTGATAAAACTAATTGTTAAAATAATATTTCTGCTTGCTATCACTATTGACTGACTGTCTACCAGGTATCAGGACTAAATTATATTAACTATATTACCTAACTACACAATGCTACAGCTCTAATTAACCTAAGCTACAAACTATATTATCTCTAATCCTTACAACAAACCTGATAAATTGAAATCTTATTGTAGCCATATGCCTAACTTGACCAGCTTGGAATAAGAAAATAAGGCTACAAAAAGACAATAGTATTCAAATTTAAATATTTCAATTTCTATACCTAAAATGAAAAGCATATTCTTCTCCAAGCTTCCTCATTCTAAAGAACTGCTAAGAACTCCCCAAAATGCTTACATGGATTATGAATTAGTCCTCATTGCTTCTTGCTTCTTGCTTTTAGCCACTCGAGGGCTACAATCCAGCCACAGACGAGTTACCTTTAGACAGTTGATATAACGTTCCTGGTGTCTCCCCACAATGTTTTCCCATCGTCACTGATGAAACTCATGTGATTTTGAATCTTTAGTATTCATTAAAATACAAAAGAAAAATTGATGTTTCTGTCTCCCATTGCCATGCTAGTCCTGGAGCCCACTGCATATGTAGCTTCTATTAAGTGTAAGCAGAAGCAGTTTCCTGAGTGTGACCACGGTGTCAAGATCATAAGAAGCCAAGGACTTGGCCACACTTGTGTCAAGTTATAAGCCTTTCCCAAGATCTCCTTATTCAAGCCCTTGAAAGTTAAAGAAGTTCATACCTCTCCCCTGCCAAAGGCTACCACAATTCTTATTTTAGGATAAATTACTGAAGTAACCAATATTTGCCTTAGGAGAGAAGTCTCAGTTTTCCTAGCCCCATTTAATAACTAAGAAAACAGAAGCTAGGACTGAATTCACTTTAAGTGAATGGCCAAAGATCATATGGTAAACATGGAATTCAAACTCAGCATTTTCAAATGCACAAGCAAATCTTTTCTAACTTTGCTTTACAGTTTATAAAATCCCTGATACTTGATAAGTCAGTTCCAGGCAGTTTGGGCCCAAAAAATGAGTAGCCTAAAGTCTTCTCTCCCCTCACAGATACATCTAGTGAAATAAAATTTAAAATGTGTCTGACAGCAACTTGCAAGGCTCTCTCATGGTTTTTAGTCTGAAAGAATCTTTGTGCAAACCAGAATGTGTGCTGTTAGTAAACAACCCGAAGCTATTTATTAATTGGGAGTAAACAAAAATTTGGTTGCGTTTGATTCTGCAAACAAGCTCGTAGAATCTAACAGACAAAGACGGTATTTCAGGCTAGAAAAAGGGAGAGAGAAAGAGAAACATTTTAATGTGACCTTCCTGCAGTGGAAAAGCTCTCATTAGGACAGGCACAGGTTTTTATGGCCGTGTTTTTATCTCTAACTGGCTGTGAGTCTCCTGAAAGTCAATGCTTCTCTGTAGACCCTTGATACCCAGCTTGTTCACCTTTAAGCTGGGGTGAGGGAAGGTGGGTATAAGGGCAAGATGATATAGAAGAAATATAAGGACAAAAAATGTAATACCAATAAAACTGATCATTATAAGACATTCTTCACTGGACAACTCACTAATATAAATAAACAGCGTGGCATATTGACTGAAGTCAAGTAAGTTGTAACAATTCAATAAAATAATACAAATATAATCTCTGCTGTTTACTAAACATTTGGTCTTGAATGAGTTATTTCCCTTAACCTCAGCTTCCTTACTTATATATTAGGGCTAATATTGCCAAAAATTGGATTAAGGGAATGACTAGTCATGTTACTGTCTAAGGTCCTAATTCACAGTAGTGACAGAAAACCAATAGACTGAATTGAAGCTTTGCTGTTAGTTCACTCAAGTCCTCACACATGGCTTCTGATAAAACTGGTGATGTGTCCTTGGTTCTCTTTTGCCCAAAGCAGTCAGAGCCCTCCAGTTGACATTTAAAAACTTCTTTATTTATAAACCTAACTCGAAATAGATAAATGTACAAACATATAAATAATATCTGTTTGAAGGGACACTATATTAGTGAGGATAGTTT
This sequence comes from Cacajao melanocephalus, assembly GCA_963573385.1. Taxonomy (NCBI): domain Eukaryota; kingdom Metazoa; phylum Chordata; class Mammalia; order Primates; family Pitheciidae; genus Cacajao; species Cacajao melanocephalus. Next base: position 16,824 of record CAUYLG010037571.1, read on the forward strand.
ATCACACAGTGCAGTAATAAATAACTCTAAAATCTCAGTGACTCAAAAAATAGAGGTATATTTCTTACTCACTCAATGTCTTAGTTGGCCATTCTCCAATTTGAATTTATGCCATCTGAAATCCATGGTAAGTATTTCCAAGTTTACGATAGTAAAGAAACAAAAAAGTGGAAGATACACCTTGGCTCTTACCTGCTCTGTCTCAGAGTGGCACCCATTATTTCTGCTTCCAGTATCTTGGACAAAACAGTAGTAGGGATCGACCTAACCTGGCAAATGTAGAGAACATTTACTGTGCCTCAGATGCCACAGTATTTACCTGGCTGGGTACCTAGATATCTGAGTGTAACATCAACACTCATGAGTAATTGTGACAACTGTATAAAATAACGCAGTAAGAACCTAGCCCTGGGTCTGGCACACACTTAATATTTAATAATTTTTAGTTTATTTTTCCTACCCCCGATCTCAAAGAAGAAATTTGTCAATCCTACAGAATCAATGTCAGCCATTAATGCGTTCCTAGTTACTATAGACAAAACACCCTCACATCTTCCTCAATATGCCAGAAAGGGTTAGGTCAAAATGATGGCTATGTTCCTGGGACAATTTGCAACCATCTTTTCATATCTCCACTAACATAAATTATCGTGACATTCACCTGCTGTAGGTCCTTCTATGGCTCCCTAAGCGTAAAGGAAAAAGTTGAAATTCCTTAATGTAACACACAAGACCCTTTTAGAGTTTGTCCTTGGCCTCCCTCACTTGCCTCATATATAATACATGCCTTGCTCACACTCACCCTCCGCTCCAGCCCTGACAAATATGTTCCTGGACAACTCGGTTTTATGCCATGCCTACTAGCATGAGCAGGTGCCAAGGGATTTTCCTGGAATGTCTTCCATTCACTCTCCACCTATATATTTGTGCTTTAACATCTTTTCTAAAATGTCTTCTCTGGCGTTGCCATTATGACTTAAATGTCCCTGTCTATACCTCACAGCATAGGTATAGATTATTAATGAATACTAAGTATGTGCCACCCCTGAGCTATCATGTGCATACCTGTATCACAAATTACTGAATATCAAACATTGACCCAAGAGTCTGTCTCTCCCTCTCAACTGGAAACTCACTGAAGGCAGGAGCTATGTTGTATTTGATGCTAGATCTTCAGGGCCTAAAAAGGTGCTTAGCACATTGTGGGAAGGCACAGAAATTCATCATATTAGTAAATGGCAACCTCATCATTGTGTTGTGTTTTATATATCCAACCAAACCTCTCCCTGAGCCCTGATTCTAGATTTCCCAGCAAACTACTAATTCAAGTATGCTCCCTCCCTGCCTACTGTCAGCATCAGATGCCATGGACCACTTCTAACTCCAGCTGGGCAAGGCCCCAATCTCTACTTAATGACTGAGTTAAAGGGTGGACAATGCATTTTTTGAAACCAGAAAGATCTGAAACCAAATTCTAGTTTCACCACTCAGTAACTGCATGAACTCAGGCCAGCTCTCTTAACCTTTAACACCTCAGTTGCTTCATAAGGAAATTAGGACAATTATTTCCATGCCATGGGGATATTATGAACATTAAAAAAAAATCCTAATTTTGTTGCCTGCCTGCATGCATATATCTCCAAATAGAGAAAATTGTACTCCAGAAGCCTCTTTAAGAAGAGTAGAAATTCATGTTTTTGAAGGAAGGTTCTTAGAAAGCTGTTTGGAATAACAGATAAGACCCTGAAAGAGGACTGCATATGTAGAGAACCACCCCGTAAGAGACAAAAAGAATTGTTTCTCAAGAGTAGCAGATGAGTAGGGTAAAAGGAAGGATATAAGAGGAAAAAAAGAGAGTCAGGAAATGGTGAAAGATCTCTCTATGACCCCTCAAATTTTTAATGAGGTCAAAATATATGGCATATATATTTTAAATAACTTAGTAGTATATTCTGTCATAGAATAAATAGTCTATAAATTATAGATGTAGTTATTTAAGTGTTATCATTATTATTATCCCAGACTTAGGTATCAATTAATCCCACAGGTTTGCATTCATTAGTCAAATGAAAAAAAGGAAATACTTGTAGGGCAAAAATAATCAAGCTCAGATTTTTTTCTCTCAAGATTTTGTCCCTGGTTTTGCTATTCACTTCAGGATGGGTTCTTACTCCTACACTGATTTGCTTTGCTCATAGCTGTCCGAGGTCTTTCCTTGACTGGGTCACTTTTTTTCAATTTTATTGAAGTCCAATTTATGTACAAGACATAGTATTCATTTAAAGTGTGCAATTTGGTGAATTTTTACAAACATATGCACCCATAAAACCACAATCAAACACAGGGCATTTTCATCACCCTCAAAAGCTTTCTGGTATCCCTTTGCAGTCCATCCTTCCCTCTCCTCTTACAGCAGGTAAGTGCCAATATGACTTTACTGATGAGAAAGTCTAAATTTGCTAGAATCTTATGTTAATAGAATCAAATAGTATGATGGCCATTTGGATTGTTTTAAATATTGTGAATAATACTGCTATGAACATTCACATACAGGTTTTTGAATGAAACTTCATGCTTTCATTTATCTTGGGTATATAGCTGACAGTAGAATGGCTAAATGGTAATTTAAGTATGTGTTTAACCTTTAAGAAACTTCCAGTTTTCCAAAGTGGTTGTAACACTTTATTCTCCCATCAAAACATGAGCGTTCCAGTTGCTCTACATCCTTGTCAACATTTAGTAGTTTCAATCTTCTTAATTATTTTAGCCATCCTAATATGTGTATATAGGTATCACATTGTGATTCTTTTTTTTTTTTTTTTTTTTTTTGAGATGGAGTTTCACTCTTATTGTCCAGGCTAGAGCGCAATGGTGCAATCTCAACTCACTGCAACTTCTGCCTCTCAGGTTCAAGCGATTCTCCTGCCTCAGCCTCCCAAGTAGCTGGGATTACAGGTATGAGCCACCTCACCCAGCTAATTTTGCATTTTTTTAGTAGAGACCGGGTTTCACCACATTGGTCAGGCTGGTCTCGAACTCCTGACCTCAAGTGATCCACCTGCTTCAAACTCCCAAAGTACTGGGATTATAGGTGTGAACCACCATGCCAGGCCACATGTTGTGATTTTAAGTTGTATTTTCCTAATGCCTAAAGGTGTTAAGCATCTTAGTTTGCATATTTTCTTTTGTCTCCTATTGACTTTTCAGCTCTTTGAGAATTATTTGTGGCCACATGCTGTCCTAGCTGTTATTCTCAGGCATCACCTTCACAGCACCCTTTGAGTGCTGAGAATACCCATTTTGCACATTACCTTATTGGTCTGTGCTGCCTTTTGAATTTATTTTTAGATTTATGCCACTCTTTTCACCTTTGATACAGGAACTTGTCAAATCTCAACTTTTGGAGACAATCTCCTGTGAAGATACATTGCTCCATCAGATGAAAATTTACTCAGCGTTTGATTTTTCTTGATATCAATTTTATCTATCATTATTATTATTATTATTTTGAGATAGGTTATCACTCGGTCACCCAGGCTGGAGTGCAGTGGCATTATCTCAGCTTGCCGTAGCCTCAACCTTCAGGACTCAAGCAATCCTCCCACCTCAGTCTCCTGAATAGCTGGGATTACAGATGCACACCACCACACTTAGCTAGTTTTACATGTATTTTTTGTAGAGACAGGGTTTCATCATGTTGCCTAGGCTGGTTTTGAACTCCAAGGTTTAAGTGACCCACCTGCCTCAGCTTTCCAAAGTGCTAGGATTACAGGCATGAGCCATCATGCCTGGCCTAATTTTGTCAATTATTTTTTTATATAAGTTAAAGATATCAGACTGGAATATTTAATTTAAAATCTACATCTAACCTGAAAAATCCTAATCACTTAGCCTCTCAACCAAGCCAATAATATGACCTTCTGCCTGCTTCCTACAGACTGGCTATAAAAATTAGAAGTTAAAAGAACTTGAACATGCAAACAAATGTACCATAGCTAAGCTATGTAAGGTAAGTTATCATACTTAGCAATTTAGATTCCTAAAATAAAATGAATATTTAATATATTTGTCTCCAGGTGCATGAAATTTAAAAGCATCTGTTCCCTCCATGAATTCATAATTAAAATGACAGCAATCAGAATGAAGAAAATCTTTTCTGAAGAGTAAAATATACCCTAGATTATCTAATATTGACAAAATATGACTTGTGATGGGTGAAATTCACAATATTCACCTTGAGAACCCTGCTCAGTTGACCTGAAAATTCAGAGGTGTGTATTCTACTGAGCTGGACATACTCCATAAATATTTGTTTCCAGGTTGTGTGGGAAGAGGAAAAAAGAAAAGTTCTCTTTTTCATTCTATTTTAAAATATTTGATTATGAAAAAGAAGATTGGAATAAAGAGTTACTTAAGTTTTTATAAGCATATATACAAATATATGTCTAACGATTATATGTATATTTGTTCATAATTTTTAAATATGGTTTTTAATATATAAAAACGTATCTTCATAAAATGCCTTGTATTTTTTCCTCCTTAAAGAAAAAAACGTTTAGGGGAATGTATTTTTAAAGACACAAGTTAGGGAAAAGTAAAATGCATCTACCCTCATCACAGAGACTATCAGGAAGACTCTGGCCTTAGGAAATGCAGATGTTCTGCTCCAGCAGGAAAAAGGGAAATTATGCAGGAACCAGGGTTGAATAAATCTTCATTTAATAGTAAGATTTCTCTCAGGCAAATGTAACCATCATTTTCATCTAATTTATTAACACCTTTATCCCTTTTCTCTTTTATGTTTGTGTTCCTACATGGTCTATAAATTAAGAGCCTAAAGATCATGGTGATGAATATCTATTCTTCTTTGATAATATATTCTGGGAAAACAACTTAAGTCTCAACATTAAAAATAGGGAAATTCTAATACCATCTGTTTCCTGTCATGTACTCTAAACCAAGCAGGCTGCACACTGTCTATTTTGGTTGTCTATTTCTGTCTATTTATGCTTATCAGGAAGAACACATACATTTATCAATAGAATTGAGGTTAATTTGGCCATTGTTTTTAGAAACTGATAGGGGGAACTGAGGTACAGAAAAGTTATAGGACTTGCTAAAGCTTACACAGCCAGTGGTAAAGCTAGAACCAGAAACCAAAGTCTTCTGACTCTCCCATGAGAAGAAAATTAGTGAAATAAGTGTCCTAACATACAAATTAGGAAATCAGCTACTTGAATAATTACCTATCATTTTTAATTTATGTCAATGCCGTATACATTGCCAGCTTAATTTTGCCATCAAAGATTAAGTTGTGGAATTTACTTGAGAAAACTTCAATATAGGGGCTATAAATGTGAGCTTTTCCTTGGAGAGTTTCCAGTCTTGTAAGAGAACATTGTAAGCATGTTTCTATTTAACAAGAATAAATAATACAAAGACAAATCATGAGAGATGTGGGCAGAGCAAGTGGCAAGGTAATTAGGGAGGGTGTTACAGACATGCCAGTATACTCCTGTTTGGTGTCTAGATCAACAGATGCATAAAATATATTTTAGAGTTATATAAATGCATATTTAACTGATATGAAAACTATACACCCTATGATGCTGCAATAAACTATAGTTCCTTGAAAGAGACACCGTATTTTTTTAAACTTTGTATTTCTCATACATAACAGAGTCTCTAGTAGGACACAGTAGGTACTCAAGAAAATATCCAGTATTTTGAACGGTCTGTTCATCTGGAACAAGCATGGCAAGCAGTCTAGGTATTGGACACTCACGGTGAGTATAAAAACTAATCTTCCTTGCAACCCCTTGTAGATCAAGCTTCAACTAATAGCTTCTGATATAAGAATAGTTTATATCTTAATATCCCTAAAATGTCACGCTTCTATACCTAGTGAGTACACAAAGTCTCTTTTATCTGGATGCACTGGAGTTCTGGAGAATGGACTTATAAATCCACTAGCATTATAAATGCCATGAATTTGGTGTTCAAAGATGAGTCATGTTAATTTCATTATTCCACAAAGAAGGCAATAAAGAGATAGAAGTGGGATTCTAATAGTTTATGATTCTTCAAAGAAGCAGTTTGAGTTACATAGAGGGGTTTGTTAACATAAAAGACAGGATAAGACTGAATATCAGAAAGAAGCGTATTGCAAACAGTAAGAGAGAAGTCAGGTTGTCAGTTTGTCAGTATTAGCAAGAGTTGGGCTTATTTTCTCAAAAGAAGCCAATATGTGAAATAAAACACCTGGAGCAATATGCCAGAACTTTTTTTTCTCTCTCTCTCTCTAGTGTAATCGCAAAGTCAACGTTATCAGTCAGATGGCTAACTCCAAAACACAATGGCCAAGCCTTTTAAATGACAAATTCATCAGGCAGAAATAGCCTGTGTGGGCCACTGATACTCTTGGTAGTTTGTATGCCCTTTAATGATTCACCATCTGTGTATCTCCAGGGACTGGCTTTGGCTGAGCTTTGAAGCCTACAATATTAGTGTGAGTAATACTACAAGTGAGCAATTATGGACCTGAGAACAATCAAGCTCAGTGGTGTGAAATGTAAAGGATCAAGAAAGCAGCCATGCTCAGCTGGGTGAAGTGAAGCAAAAGCACAAATAGGAAGGCATCTGGATAACACCCTGAGGAAATGAAGAGTGACCTCCACGGTTCCAGGCTTTCAAACAGGTTTCCCTCCCATCCCTGCTACACCCGCAGAGGTAAGGTTTGAATTAAATCATTCACTGAAATAAGATGTCAAATGCCTTAGCACCTAATACACACTTCCATCAGGAAAATGAAAAGAAAGGAAAATGAAGCAATAATCCACAGTGATAACCTGTATTCCTTGATAAAATCAAGATCTATCCAAACTTAGGGTAGACCCATTATCTGGAGTGAAATCATTCATTCATTCATTAGTGCATTCACAATATTATTTAGTAAACTTCATTAGGACACAATAAATAACACAAACATTTCTCCGTATAATATTAATAAAAGCAAAAAGAGTCACAGCAAATAACTTTCCTAATTTCATTGAAATTAGTATATTTTGTATATAATAGATTTACTTGGCAAAGAAATTGTTTTTCTCATTAGCCAATTCAAATATTAAGGACTCCAAAAAGTATATATTTTTTACTTTAAAATATGACACAGAGAATATTTAGGCCTGACATTCAAGAAGGAAATAAGTCAGGATTTTAATTCATTGCTATCCTAATAAAAAAAATCAAAAACAATATTAAAAAAAATCATGTGTCTTGCCTGAGAGAACAATACAGTAAAATTGTAATCAGTTGCTAAAACTTAATCGATATTATCACATTGCAAAGTTTCTGGAGAGTGTTTTCTTTAATGAAAATTGTGAGGTCCTGAAACTTTGTTGGTTTCCCTGAATAAAATCATCAGTTCCTGTCAGACAGAATCTGTATTCCTTGATAAAAATCAAGATCTTCCCAATCTTAGAATGGACCCACTGTCTGGAGTAAAATAATTCATTCATTTGTGAGTTCACAATATTATTTAGTAAAATTTTTTAAGATACAATAAATAACACGAACATTGCCTATTGTAATATTAAATTAATAAAGGCAAATAACTTCCCTAATTTCATTGAAATGAGTATGTTCTGTATATAGAAGAGTCACTTGGCAAAGAACATTAATACAAGTAAAAAATAAAAGCAAATAACTTCCCTAATTTCACTGAAAGGATCATGTTCCATATACAGCAAATTCACTTGACAAAGAAAACCTTTTCATCAGATCCTGTCAGAGACTGTGTTTGTTTCTTTCATTACCCTGACCAGAAGTCCACTAAATTAAACATTTGTGGACAAGTTGGCCACTAAAGGAGTTTTAAAAATCTCATTTTCCTGTTTCTCTTTTATCTTTTAAAATACCAATTTGGTAGTTTGGTGCTGGAAGAGGAGTTACATCATATTCCTTAGTGTTTAGGCTATTCTGTTAAGAGCAATACAAGGAAATACATGGTCATCTCTTCTTCCATTTTAAGAAAAAGAGTCCCTAATCCCAAGAAAGATCATGAATTCAATTGTAATAGTCCTGGTTCTACTAGTTAGAACTTTGACTACAAAAAATGTTTCTATCAAAAAACACTCTAGTCATTTTTACCTATAACTTTCAAGTGAAGTGATACTATTACAACAAGCAACATTTTTAGTAAGGGTGAAAAAACAGATTGCAAAATTTAATTTTCCTTGCTCTGACAATTATACTTCTGAAATAATTCCTTACCATAAAACTTCCTTAGGCTCATGGCTCCAATGTTAACCTTTGCCATGAAAAATTCATGTTCTCATCAAACTTATTTGCATGAAGCAAATTTAAAAGGAAGCAAAGCTCAAAGAATTAGTGACAGAAGGTATGGAACATTTCAGCATAATAGAAAGTTCAGTCTTTTATTTTTACATTCCTACTCCTATATTCCACCTATTGTGTCAAATCTAAACATACACTGAGAAATGTGTAGCCAATGAAAATCTTATGAAGGAGACTATGCTGCTAGCATGGTCCTGCTTAAAGGATATTGGCGAGGATTCCATGTGACAGAAGTAAGCCACATGTTCTTCCAGTCACTAGTTGAGTGATGTTAGGCAAGTCACTTAATCTTTCAAAGTCTGTTTTCTCATCTGGGAAATTAGAATAATATCCAGGGCTGTTTGAGTCTCTTCACATAAATTAAATAACTTATGTGAAGAGTCTGGATAAGAGAAGTGCACAATATATGATGGCTAAATGGAAACAAATCAATGAATTAATCTAACTCGAGGCAGGGGCAGTGGCTCATGCCTGTAATCCCAGTACTTTGGGAGGCCAAGACAGGTGGATCACTTGAGGCCAGGAGTTCAAGACCAGTCTGGCCAACATGGCAAAACCTTGTCTCTACTAAATATACAAAAATTAGCCAGGCATGGTGGCTTGTGCCTATAGTTCCAGCTATTCAGGAGGCTGAGGGAGGAGAATCACTTGAACCTGGGAGGCAGAGGTTGCAGTGAACCAGGATTGTGCCACTTCATTCTGGCCTGCATGACAGAGTAAGACCCTGTCTCCAAAAAAAAAAAATTAATCTAACTCAACATTTTTGACGAGGAATAAATAACAATTATATAAGCAAGCTAAAACAGGTCTCAAAGTTAAACTTATCACCTGAATGTTTCTTAAGAAAAAAATGGAAGGATTAAAATTAAACTGTGCACTCATTTAAATAATTTATTTTAAAAAATAAAATCTGTGAAAAGTAATAAACAGAAAATGGAAGTAGAAAGAATAAAGCAAAAAATCAAAAGAATAAACAAATCCCAATGCTAGTTATTTGGGGGAAAATAATATATAAATAAAATTCTAAAAAATGTTTGGAGCAGCTCTCTCTATTCACTCAGAACAAAGTAGGCTTTTTCTAGGAATACAATATTGATTGTTAATAAATCCATCAATATAATTCACCACATCAATACATACTAAAGGAGAAAAATCTATGTTATCTAAATAGAGGCAAAATTTTTTTCTGTAACATTCAAGACCTATTCATAACAGTGAAAAAGAATACCTGGAAAGTTAGAATAAAAAAAGAGGTAGCTTAATTTATTTTAATTCTATCCATGGTAAATCTATAGTACGCACCCATCTTACAGATGATGTAATTAAAACATTTTTCACTAAATTCAGAAATGAAACAAAAATAACACAAGAATGACTTATTTCATAAGTTCTACTGAACATTGTACTTTCCTAAAACGATTCAATGAGGTAAGGATGCAAGATGTAAAAATTATAAGGCAACACATTTAAGGCAAGGTATAAAATTATAACTATTTGTTAATAGTATGACTGACTTCATAGAAGAATCAAAGAAAGCCACAAATAAACTATTAAAATCAAAATAAATGTAGCAAGTTGGTAGTATACAATATTATTATCATTAGTTTTGGGGTTTTTTTTTGGTTTTCTTTTTTTTTTTTTAAAGATAGAGAGAGGGTTTCACTGTCACCCAGGCTGAAAGTGCAGTGGCACAATCCTAGCTCAGTGCAACCTCGAACTCCTCAGCTCAAGCAATCATCCTGCCTCAGCATCCCAAGTAGTTAGGACTACAAGCTTGCACCACCACACCTGGCTACATTTGTTTTTTGTTTGCTCATAGAGATAAAGTTTTGCTGTGTTAACTGGGCTGGTCTTGAACTCCTAGCCTTAAGCGATCCTCTCACCTCAGCCTCCCAAAGTGCTGGGATTACAGACATGAGCCCTTGTGCCAGCCAAAACATTATTTTTAAAATAACAAGATTTTGTTTCACCAACATAAACCAATTATGTAACATAATAAGAAAAATAAAAGCCATTTCCTATGGTAACAAGAACTATAAAGTACTTAGTAATTAATCTAATACAAATGTACAAAATATTTCTAGAGAAAATCTTATTTAAAAGTCTAATAAAAGACGGCCTTAATCTGTTCAGACAACAGTAACAAAATACTTTAGACTGGTGCTAAGGTTTGAATTTTCTCTCTCTCCTGAGCTTGCAACTGAATCTCCACTGCAGTGGTATTAAGTGGTAGGGCCTTTAGGAGGTGATTTGGTCATGAGAGCTCCATCCTCATGGATAGAATTAGTGGCCTTATAAAAAGGGCTTGAGGAAGTATTTGTCCCCGATCTCTTTTGCCCACTTCCATCATCTGAGAATGTAGCACCAAGGTACCAGGTTGGAAGCAGATAGCAAGCCCTTACCAAACGTCAAATCTACTGGTACTTTGATGTTGGACTTCTCAACCTCCAGAACTGGGAGAAATACATTCCTACTATCTATCAGTCACCCAGTGTGAGGTGTTTTGTTATAGCAGCACAAACAGACAAGAGCAAGTAAATTATTTATAAATGACAGAAATGGATTGTTCACAGTTCTGGAGCTTGGGAAATTTAAAATCAAGGTGCCAGCAGATTTAGCATCTGGACAAGGTTTGCTGTCTGCTTCAAAGATGGCACTTTCTCACTGTCTTCAAATAGCAGAAGAGGTAAGGCAGCTTTCTTCATCCTCTTTTATAAGAGCACTAATCCTATTCACAAAGACAGAGCCCTCGTGACTTAATCACTTCTCAAAAGACTCCACTTCTCAATACTATTACATGGAGTATTAGATTCCAACATATAAATTTGGGGGGAAAGCCAACATTCAAACCATAGCAAGAATTGAATAACAGAGTCTTATGGGAGAATTCAGTATCTTGTGGATATTATTTAAGTTCAAATTAATCTACAATGCAAAGTCATTCTAATCAGTTCAAGTGATTAGCATATGATCACATGACTCTAAAATTTATATGGAATAATGCCAAATGTTAGACACATTAGTTAGGACATCTTTAGCTATAAATAACTGAAGCCTCACCTAAAAATAACCTAAACTATAAAAAGACTCTAAAATGTAGAACCCACTTTTTTTCATTTCGCTGTTTTGCTTTCAGTATGGTGGTTTGTCCATTTAATTGGGCTACTGGTATGCTCAAAATATGATTGTCACATTCTCAGAAGTCTCATGAGAAGAAAGCGAACAGAGGCTTGCAAGGGATACAACTATCCCAGTGTTTCTTTTTTCAAATCGAGAGGAAAATAAATATCCACGAACACATCTCATCACATGCTCAGTCCTCAACTAATCACAGGCAAGGGGGAATGCAATCATCATAGTTATTGAGAATAATTATTATTTTACATTCCCACCTCCTTAAGATTTAGATGAGAGCTCAGGTACACAAGCACATGACTGCCCAATACCTAAGAAAGAACTAGAGTTCTACTGGCAAAAAAATAATAGGTGCAGAAGATGACTACTAGGTAAGAAACAACAGTGTCCAGCAAAATGAGTATTCAGAACACAGAGTTCGTTCAAATCAATTTTAAAAATAAAAACATAAATAAAAATACAAAAAACAGACAATTTACAGATAAGAAAATGCAAATGTCAAATAAACGTATAGAAAAAGGCTCAATTTTACTAAGTAATCATGAAAATGTAAATTAAAACAATCATGGCATACCCTTTAATATCCATGAGATCAAGGATTAGCACATTTTTTGTTAAAGAACCAAACATTAGCTATATCTAGCTTTGTGGATTAAGCAGAAAAAATAAAGGACACTTTCTAGGTGTATATCTAACCACTTAAAATGTAATCATTTAAAAATATTAAAACCATTCTTAGTTTACAGGCTTTGAAAAGTACAGTTAGCTTGCTTTGGTGCAGGAGCCATAGTTTGCTGATTCTTCATTATATGGACAAAACTTTAAAAGTTTAAAATATTAAGAGTTAGTGAAAATGCAAGTAAAATACTGTCATACAAGTAGAAAGGTTTATTGCTGCAATGACTTGGGAATAATATAGCATTCTCTAATAAGAAATTAAAATGTTCACACCTTACAACCTAATAATTTTTCTACTCACATTGTTCTTTAGAGAAATACTTGCACATATTCACAAGAAAGTATGTCCAAGAAAAATACCCAAAACATTGTTACATACTTTCTATAGGATACATATAGATAGCTATCTATATAAAGAATATATTTGAAATGATAGACTAAACTCATAACTCAGAACAAAGGGGCCAGGTTTTGTAAATGCTTTCAAATGTGCTAACCTACCCTGTGTTAGCCAGACAGACTCCATTTTGCTGAGAGCCAGATAGACTCCATCTTGACCTCTGCCTCACCCCTCCTGCCACTTCTCCCTTAAGTGCATACCTGGGTCTTGCTACTGTGCTGGGTCATGCTGTACTTAGAACTATAGAAACATATAACCTTTGTAACCATAGCTTGCTTGGCAAGCACACTTGCCATTGTGGATGCCCCCCCTTGATTGATTATATGACAAGTACCGAATATCCTCCTTGGTAACCGGCAATCATGGGAACTGCTTGTGTATACCCTCCTTGAAAATCAACAATCATGAGAACCTCCTGCCTTCTAGTTACCAGCCTCCTTATCTAACTTCCTTGTTCTGCTTCTGTAAACTCTGCTCCAGCTAGGCTCCCCCTCCTCTACCTTAAGCAAGGTATAAAACGGAATCCAGCTCCTTCTTCGGGGCCAAGAGAATTTTGAGCATTAGCCTTCTCTCGGTTGCCGGCTTATTACTAAAGGACTTGTGATTCAAACTCATAGTGTGGTGCTGTTCCATCTAACTCACTTGGGTATAACACAAAAGATCTAAAGCTATTTGAACTTTTTCTGAAGTTTTTAATATTTTACAAGAAGAAAATGTTCATATATCACTTGTGCTCAATTTAAAATTTTAATGCATATATAAAACATCTTAAGAACTGGACACAGTAGAAAGAATTAAGAAGAAAAATATAGATATATTTACATATAGATTGTTTAAATATCACAGCTAAAGATTTTACCTCAATATTAAAATACATATAAATTTTCATATATAATTTAGGGGTAAAATCGACCAAACATTTAACTCCTAAATATTGTTAAGTCCCAGATTTTATAAGGCAGTAAATGAAAAATTTAGAACTCCAAGAGTTGAATGTAAGTTATTAGGACTTTTCAACAAATTCTGTCTATTTCATTCTAAAGATAACATTAAAAAAATAGACACTATCCTTGCTGGATTTTCAATATTTGGTTTTAAAAGCCTTCCTTTTTGAATCATTTCAAATGAAAAATAGAAATTAATACTTCACACGCACACACACATACACACACACACCTCCCCCCCTCCAATCTTAGGTAGAATGAAACAAAGAATGTGCATTCATAGACAAGCTCTCAGACATTGCCTTTCTCACATAAAGTGACTACCTCCCTTTTTCATACACTTGATGATTAACAGGAATGAGATCCAACTTTCCCTATTGTCAATTGAATATTGAGAAGTTATTTCCTCTATGATCTGTCACAGATTCTTTTAATTTTTTATTTTTTTTTCGAGACAGTCTCACTCTGTCACCTAGGCTGGAATGCAGTGGTGCAATCACAGCTCACTGTAGCCTCGATCTCTTGTGCTCAAGAGAACTTTCCATCTCAGCTTTCCAAGTAGCAGGGACCATAGGCATGTGCCATCATGCCTGGCTAATTTGAATTTCTTTTTGTAGAGATGGGGTTCCCCTGTGTTTCCCAGGCTGGTCTTGAACTCTTGGGCTCAAGTGATCCTCCCACTTCAGCCTCCCAAAGTACTAGGATTACATGCACAAGCCACTGCTTTCAGCTAAACTTCCTTTTATTAACAAAGAACTATTCTGTGCTAGCTCCGAGACATTCTTGACAATGGAGAGAAACAGAAGATGAAGATATATCAACAGGCAAGAATTCAAACATTCTTATGATGTAGCACTGAGTAAAGCATTATTCTACAATTGTTAGGTCTATAGTAGACTTTCTTGGCAAAACGCCTCAATAAGTTCACACCCTGATGCATACCCAACTCTGTTCAAAATACATATTTTCACTAGATATAGAATTCTGGATTGATTATTTTATGTCTTTTTGTTTTCCTTTCAGCACTTAAAAGATTGTCTTTCACTTTCTCCTGGCCTCCATAGTTTCTGATAAGAAGTCAGCAGTGTTTCAAATCATTGTTCCACTAAACGAAATTTGTCTTTTTTTTCTGGATAGTTTCAAGATTTGTTCATTATCTTCGAGTTTACTGCAGTTTGACTATAATTGCTCAGGCATTTGTGTGTGTATGTTTACTATATTTGAGTTTCCCTGAGCTGCTTAAATCTGTAAAACTGTGCCTTTCAGCAATTGAGGAAATTTTTTGTCATTGTTTCACCAAATATTTTACCCTTATTATCTCCCTCTTCTCTTTCTAATACTGTCCCACAGGTCACTGATGCCCTGTTTTTTTCAATATTTTTTCTCTCTGTTCCTCAAATTGGATAATTTCTATTGAAGTATCTTCAAAGTTACTGACTCTTTTCTTCTGTTGTCTTTACTCTCTGTGTTTCTATTTATGATATTTTATTTGCCAAACCAATAATCTATATTTTGTTCCTTTTTTATACTTTCTATTTGCCTGATGTGGTTTTTTTTTATCTTTTCATTTGCCCCAGGTATATTTTTCTCGGCGAACACAGTTCTGATAGGTGCTTTAGGAATCTTGCGATTCCAACTTCTGAGTCATCTTGGAGTTGTCACTCTTTGATCATTATTTATCTTAATGATGAGTCATATTTTTTTAATTCTTCACATGCTAAGTAACTTGAGGTTGTATCCCCTACACTCTGACTGTTATATGAATTCTGTTTTATTCCTCAAAAGAGTGCTAATTTTTCTTTAAGTAGGCAGTTAGCTTAGTTGGATTCAAACTGCCAACTTTGTCTCTTGGTTAGCAGCTCAAATATCAATTTCATTATTTTTCTTTAACTGGATTCTTTTCCATGTAATAGTGGCTCTGGAATCATCCAGTAATTTGGTCAAAGTATATACACAAATTTGGGGCTAACCTTTTCTAGCTTTATCTTTTCTAAGATTCTTTCCTAACATCCTAATGGCTGTAGTTAACCTCAATCTCGCTCTCTTATTCCTCGGGCCAGAGGACCGTGGTTTCCTATGAAAGTTTTAGCCAGCCCGTGCAGCTGTGACCACACACCACCCTCAGGTTGAAGTCCATAGAAATCTTACCTCATGAGAGAGATCCATTTTGCCCCCCAAATTAAAACTATGCTTCAATAAGAGCGTAATCTTTCAACACAGGAAGGAGAATCCCTATCAACTTGTTCTATTCTTGATTTGGCTGAATGGTGCCAGAGACACAGAATTGATTCTTAAAACATTTTTGGAAGATTTAAATTCTGCATAAGAGATGTATCTCTCATGATCTTTTGAACTTCAAATCTATAGTATTAGTAATGCACTCAAATCTAAGAGAGGATGTATCCCATTTAAACAACCTGTTTTATATATTCATATTTAGAAATACCTAAAACATCGGTGGAAGCATGTTGAAAATGAGAAGAAAATTTATTTAAAAAAATAAATAAAAGGAATATTGTTGTGATAATACAGATCACCTTCTGTGTGAAGAGACAAAATAGTATGTTCCTCCTTAGCATAGAGGCAAGAAAAATACAGCAATCATGAGGACTTCATTTGCCTATAAAAAGGGATCAAATCTCATTTGGCTAAAAGTAAAGGCTCTGAGAAGTTCTTGTCTAGATTTTCTAATAATCTCAATTACCCAGTGATGGAAGAAATAGCTTTAAGAAGTACTACTCTAGACCTAATTTTAACAAACAGAGTTAT
This sequence comes from Cacajao melanocephalus, assembly GCA_963573385.1. Classification (NCBI taxonomy): domain Eukaryota; kingdom Metazoa; phylum Chordata; class Mammalia; order Primates; family Pitheciidae; genus Cacajao; species Cacajao melanocephalus. The sequence continues at coordinate 33,105 of CAUYLG010037571.1, forward strand.
TTGGTGATGGGGAAATGATAAATGTTGTTTTAGTTCATTTTCACACTCTATAAAGAACTACCTAAGACTGGGTAATTTATGAATAACAGGGGTTTAATTGACTCACAGTTCCACGCTTTCCAGGAAGCATGGCTAGGAGGCCTTAAGAAACTTACAATCATTGTGGAAGACAAAGCAGAAGTAAGTGCCTCTTATTATGGCAGAGAAGGAGAGAGACAGAGAGACAGTGAGAGAGAGAGAGAGAGAGGAAAGAGGAAACGCCACACTTTTCAACCATCAGATCTTGTAAGAACTCGCTCACTATCACTGAGACCAGCATGGGGAAAATCCACCCCCATGATTCAATCACCTCCCACCAGGCCCCTTCTTCAACCCTTGGGGATTATCTTTCAACATAAATTTGGGTAGGGACACAGAGCCAAACCATATCAAATGTCTTAGAAGAAAGCAGTCCTATAATATTAGATCACAGTACCTAAAGTAGAAAAGGTTGAGAAAAGCCTGTTTCAAATATCTTGCTGAAATATTTAGAGGGGCATGTTTTAAAAATATTATAATTAATGGTTCCCTAGTATGTGGTTCTAAGTATGCCTCTTGAATGATTGGACTCAAGAGAGTTGGGAAACACTTATTGATGCATTTCCAATGGTGGAATGGAAAAGTCATCTTAGGAGAAAGAAACAAGGAAAAAAAATGCATGAAGGAAATCATGCCCCAAGAATGGAAAAAAGAATAACCAAGGATGTGTATGAAACTGTACTGTTAGGAAGTCTGAAACCAAAATTAAGTGAAGCATATATCAAGTGCTAAGGACAACAAAACTATTTAAGTGTTATTTTATAAACAAGAAAATGAACAAAAGAGGCCCAGGACCACTGCAGGGGCACAAGGTGTTACATAGAAGTTTGATATAAAGTACATGGAATGTCTAAATTTCCGTTTTTGCTCCTGATTTTTCTGCCAAGTATAAAACTAGCATTCATAAGGGAAAAGAAAGTCCAAAGGTAGTAAAGTTATTTTATATGAATTCAGGTTATTTGGCTTAGATGAATTGCATCCCAAGGCTCTAAGAGAACTTGTAAATGAAATCACTCAACAACCATCCTTATTTTATGAGAAATCTTAGAGAAGGGCAAAGGAGTCTGAAAACTGGAAAAAGCCAGAGTCAGACCCACTTTCAAGTGGAAAATTATGGGGTTGGCAAACAAACTGCTGGATGGAAGGATGGACTGCTAAAGAAATGGATTGTGAATACATGGGAAAAGGAGCAGCTATCATAAAATGTGTAAGAATCATAAATGTGTAAGAATGGCTTGTCACATTCCACCCATGTTTTGCTCTGATAGGACATATCTAATATGAAAATCCAGGACACATAGCTAACAGGGACTTAGTGAGTCAGCTGGCAAACAAATGGTTCTCTTTTTATATCCCTTTTATAGAATGGAGAAACACAGGTTGAATGTTAAGAAAGAATATCATTGTAGTAGCCAGTCGAATTATTGTGCACAAACAGCAGAGACTAGTGATTTGATATTAACCCAGCAAAATACTGTTGACAATAAGGTTGCATTTCTCCCCTGAAATGATGTATAAAGAAGTCCTATCCACCAGCACCTAGGAATGAGATCTTATTTGGAAATAAAGTCTTTGCAAATGTCATAAAGTTACTCTGAGTCATTAGGGTGGGACATAATGGGACAAAATACAATATGATGGTTTGTCCTCATAAGGAAAGGAAAACATCTTGTGAAGATGGAGACACAGGGAGAACAGCCTGTGACAATAGAGGCAGAGATTGAAGTGTGGCTGCAACCCAAGGACTGCCAGGCATTGCCAGCAACCACCAGAAACCGGAAGAAAGCAACGGAAGATTCTCTCCTACAGCTTCCAGAGGGACATGGCCTTGCCAACACCTTAACTTCAGAGTTTTAGCCTCCAGAACTGTAAAAGAATGTATTTCTCTTGTTTTAAGCCACCTGGTTCTTTGGTATTTTGTGACAGTTGCCCTAGAAATCTAATACCCTAAGTATATCCCAAAAGCCTCCTTCTGACTCCATCAATTCAACATTCTAAAAGGAGTTGGATAAAGACACAAAAATGAATGAGGAACAAAAATTACTAGGAATAAAAAGGGGCTGGGCACGGTGGCTCACGCCTGTAATCCCAGCAGTTTGGGAGGCTGAGGCGGGCAGATCACCTGATGTCTAGTGTTTGAGACCAGCCTGACCAACATGGAGAAACCTCGTCTCTACTAAAAATACAAAAATTAGCCGGGTATGGTGGCACATGCCTGTAATCCCAGCTACTCAGGAAGCTGAGGCAGGAGACTCACTTGAACCCGGGAGGCAGAGGTTGCAGTGAGCCGAGATCACGCCATTGCACTCCAGCCTGGGCAACAAGAGCAAAACTCCACTAAAAATTAAAAAATTTAAAAATGTAAAAAAACTTTTAAAAAGGTACTTAATTGAAAATAATTATATATAACTAGTTCAATGCAAATTTTATCACCATTTAAAAATAAAACTACACTCCAAATATATGCTACATGTGTTCATAAGTTTAAATTTTGAGTTACCCAGAAACTTAAACTATTGCTTGTACTTAAAACTTATAGGTCATTCTACCTTTCAAATAAATACAACTAGAAGTTTAGTTGTATTAGTTTACAATGACAAATTTACAAGTTTAATTGTATTAAACTTCTAGTAGAAGTTTACAACTAGAAATTTAATTGTATTAGTTTACAATAATTTTCAATTTAATTGTATTAGTTTACAAGTAGAAGTTATTCCATACACAATGCATTAAAGAGCTCTGAATAATGAAGCCTAATTTAAAGAAAAGTGTTGGAAAGAAAGAGTTTCAAAACCATGCTGTATTAAAACTCTGATGAAAGTGACAGAGTTTCGTGTGTAGAAGAGAGTACTGGAAGCAGAACCTATACTATCTGCAAATACAATAATGTATCACTTGAATAGGCTACACTCTGAGAAATATGTCATTAGGTGATTTTGTCATTATGCAAACATCTAGTGTATACTTTCACAAATTCAAATGGTATAGCCTACTATGTACCTAGGCTATATGATACAGCCTTTTGCTCCTAGGCTATAAACCTGTACAGCATGTTATTATACTGAATGCTATAGGCAACTGTAACACAAAGGTAAGTATTTGTGTATTTAAACATACCTAAACATGAGAAAAGTGCAATCAAAATATGGCCTTATAATCCTATGGAACCGCCATCATATACGTGATCCATCATTGACCAAAGTGTTGTTTTTGGTGCTTTACTGTACTAATGAGGCATCTGGCTATTTTTCTGGGACATCAGGAAGCTGGACGAGTTTCAAAGAGTCTCACACTCCTGTTATTAACAAGGTATATCAAGTAAATGTTCTATCTTCAGTTTGTATTTAGAATACAAGTATTACATTGCGGCTAATAACACAGATGCAATATTTAATTTTGAACTATCTTTTGCTCCACATTTTAACATCTCTTAAAGAGTTATCTTACAATCACTGGCTGCAAGTTAGCAATCATAGAGGAGTTTTCACTGACTGTGCTTGAACAAATTTGGATATACCTGTTCGCAATTTTGTCACCTCAGTTGAGTTATGTGCATTGGCAGAAAGTCACATGTTGGGTTTAACGGCCATTTTAAAATGTCTTCAAAATATTGCCCTTTGATTTAGCAGTGAAATGAAACTATTATAGATAAAGACATGGAAACAGCAAAAAATGCACGTTTAAGATTAGCAGAGCAAATATTCACCACAGGAGGAATGACTACAGTTCTGTGTTTTCTTAAAATGACTTACTAGATCTAAAAAAATATAGGGCATTTTGTTATACTTTGTTACTGGTTTACATGCAAAAAAAGACTGCTTAACTTCTGCTAAGCAAAACAATTCAAAGCAATAAGTACTGCCATATTTCTTAAAAGAGATTAAAGGACATACAAAACTAAAAAGGCTGGTATGACCCATTTATGCATCAAACAACAGTAAGTCACTTTTTTGAATAGTTAAATTGGCAGCATGTTTGTTCTTAGTGGAATGTAACTAATAATACAGCTTATGACTGATAATCTCCTAGATTCAGAAAAATACGGCACTTTCAATTTATACAGAGCTTGGTCATTTACAAAGAATTTTCACAAATATTGTAATTGCCTTCAGAGGCCATGTGAATAGGGGTAGGTCTGTTTTATAGCCATTTAACAGAGAAGAAGATTAATGATCAGTAGTTAATTAACTCCCCTATCGTAACATGTTTAACACATGACAAAATTAGAGAGTTAAAAGTTTCCAACTCCTATTCCAGGACTTTTTCTACTTTAAAAAATTATAATGCATTAATTTTTTCTGGAAATACTTATACAAATTAAGGTCTAATGAAGAGAATATCTATTATATATAAAAATTCAGAAAAGTCTTTTAATATCCAAAATACAAACCAAGTGAACAATTATCTTTTCAAAGCCATTTTTATGTATACCTGATGAACAGAGGTTCTAAGAAAATAAAATTCCTTCAGAAAATTATTTCAAGTAATGCAAATAAAACCATTTCTTTCTCTCCTGGGAAAGAATGAGTAACTTTGCCATTTTACCACCACTGAAACCAATTCAATTCTTAAATGGAATATTACTGACAGGATTTCATAATACAGGTTCACACATACACATGACTACAAATACAATTTATAATTTTCAAATAGTTTCCTGTCCTTTGAGGCAAAAATTAGACTAACTATGTCTCCTTGATATAAAGCATACAAATATTCTAATTCCTGAATTGAAAATACAATTTAAAAAAACAAAACAACTATGGCATTTTATAGTTTTAGATCTTTTCACAAACCTCACTAATTCATTTGATTCATACTATATCTTAACTTTGACAACAGTCTTGTGAAGTGTCTTCAACACCAGAAGCAGCATCACCATCATTATAATTATCATCCTCACCAGCAGCAGCCCCACCATCATCATCATTACCACCATTGTCATCATCATCACCACCATCATCGCCATACTTACCACCATCATCATCATCATCATTATCACCACCACCATCATTACCACCACCATCATCAAACACCATCATCATCATCATTACTATCATCATTGCCACCACCATCATCACCACTATCATCATCATCAGTATCACCATTCGACAGAGAAAGAGACTGAAGCTCAGAGAAATCATATAACATGTGCAAAGTCATTCCACCAACAAATGATAGAGCCAGAACAAGAATCTCTCTACTATGTCTCCAAATTTCAGGGTGACATGTAGTCAGTTTGGTTATATCTTGAGAGAGGAAAGGTAAAGAGAGTAACTTTGCTAGATCATACATGCAGCTCCAGATGCATTTATATGATCTGGACAAATAAATGGTCTTACATACCATGAAGAGGGAAGGAGGAACTCAGAGGTTAAAAAAAAAAAAAGATTGCCTATTTTGGAATATTGTGTTTGGCAGGTCCTGATTTCAGCCCAAAGCAACTGATTGTTAGTCATCTCTTAGGACTTGAAATTTTACAAGAGTTAATACAATTTTAAGGCTTACAGACAAAATGATCCTTATTATAAATCCAATGCTATATGGTTATAGAAGAGATCCACCTATTATAAGGCCAAGAATTACTTAGAGATGTTGTCAAAATGATCACTTTAAATATCCTTGTGGCCAGTTTTACTAAATGTACAAGAGAGTGACCTGATCTAGCAAGTATTTACAGACCACTCTTCCAGAAAGGAGGAAAGCTGTTTTCGTTCGTGAATAAGAGCAAGTATAATACCTCATTCAATAACAAAATGTGGCTCTAACACAGTCAGAAGTCATTATACCAATGAAAGGAAATATTACATTCCATAGTATTCAATGGGTCTGAGGTTTCCCCATTACAGTTTCACAGAGCGCAGGCCTTAAGCTTCCACTACAGGAATTATTCGTAGGCAGTTTTGTAATACGCAGTTCTTAAGCTTCATCTCAGAACTACTGAATCATTCTCTCCAGGACTGGGTTTGGGAAAAGTAAATTTTAAACAAGGTCTCCAGGGAGTAGAATTACTGCTAAATGTTTATGTCATCAAGTAACTCAAATGATTAGTAATTCCACAAGAAGGAATCAACCTTATCCCTTTCTAGAAGGACTCTCAAAAATGAAGGAGAAGAAGGGGAAGAGAAAAGGAAAAGAGAAAAAGGGGGAAAAGAAGGAAGGGGAGAGAAGGGTCTTCTATTGTTTGACCTTGGGTTGTTTCCACCTTGGGCTAGTGTAACTAATGTGGCACTGAACACACGCATACAATTATTTGTTTGAATTCCTACTTTCAATTATTTTGGGTATATACCTAGGAGTGGAAATGCTGAGTTATATGGTAATTTTATGTTTCAGGTTTTGAGGAAATGCCAAATTGCTTTCCACAGCGGCTGCACCATTTTACACCTCCCACTAGCAATACACAATGGTTCCAATAGTTTCACATCCTCTTCAACACTTGTATTTTTTTCTTTTCTTTGAAAATGACCATCATAATCATAATAGGTGTGAAGTGGTGTCTCACTATAGCCATTGCTCGTTTTTTAATTGGGATATTTTTCCTTTTATTACTGAGTTGCAAGACTTTTTAAAATCTATTCTGGATATCCCTTTTGATCAAACATCTACTACATATTGATAATGTCCAGCATGAGACTGACACACAATGGAATCCCTTATAATGGTTTTCATTTAGATATTGCCCCAAAACTGCATGATGCAAGGGGAATTTACATGTGGGTGAATAGCATTTTTACTGAGTTTGCTAAACAGCCAACACAGCGTGCATGTTTAGTATTTATAGTAAATGTGGCTGCAGTTCCCATCATGGCTCTTTGTGCACATGACACCTCCATGTGTATGAGTTTTCATTTTTTAAGATATTTTACTTTAAGATCCATTTTCAAACCCCAGAAATTACTTTAAAATTCGTAGTAACTTCCAGTGGATGGAATTAGAAGCTGCCATTTAGCTATTAATGAAGAGCTCTGAAATGGCAATTTTAGAAAACCACACGGTGGTAGGAAATGATATTTTATTAAATACTGCAAACTCTCCAAGCACAAAATGAGTAGATGAGCAGGGAGAGGGACTGTTACTGTGAAGGGCTAAATGATGCCTTTCCATTTCCTTATCATAGAACGTGTCAGGGCTGCGCTAAGGAGCCCCATTCAAATGGAGCAGCCGCGGACAGCCCAGATGGAATACAAATAGACGCAGGAGAGTAGAGCAGGGTTAGCGAGGTGTGCAGTTGGCGAGATTGATGTTGATACCCTTCACTGCCAAGTGAAATGCCAATAATGCTTGTATAGCATTTTGTGAGGGCAATGGGAGTATTGATTCCTGAGCAATAATAAAGAATGAAGCTGCTCTCTCAGGTATAAAAATATTGGCAACTGTTACAAAGAATTGACTCATAGGGGCCTGAGTGCTGGCCTATCTTAATACAAATAATTCAGGCTTCAGAAGGATTTCAAGAGCAGCCAGGCATGGTTCGCAGGCACTAGCTCTGCTATGAATTTATCTGTGGCTTTCATGGGCCTCCCAGTCTATCAGCCGATTGGTTGTAGTAGGGCAGAAGCTAAATGGATTCCCGAGGTCTCATTGAGAGTTGAGACAAGACAATAAAAGTGGAGGAAAAAAAGGAAAAGAAGAAAAAAATGGAAACACTATAAAATATTTACAAATATATTTTTAAAGTTGCAGATTCTGTTTGCATTTTTTTCTGAAAATGAGGTAATACATGTGGCAGTCACCTAAGCGCAGGAGCACTGTCTATGGTTTTAAACACTTTTCCATGAGACGTGTGATTTTTGAGTGTTTTATGCTATAGATTACAATAACTTGAACACACAGAAATCAAAATGAAACACTTGTAAGTGTGTGGATCTATTATATTTATGATATCAAATACTTGGCAGGAAAGCCAACAAATACTCTAAGTGTACATAAAACTGGGAAATTGACCCAAGAAGGATTATAGTTCCCATGCTCAAAGCCACTCATTCCCAAAACAGAATGATCTCTTGCAGGAAAAAAAAGAAATAGTGTTGGGAAAACTGGCTAGCCATATACAGAAAACTGAAACTGAACCTCTTCCTTACGCCTTATACAAAAATTAACTCAAGATGGATTAAAGACTTAAATATAGGACCTAAAACCATAAAAACCTTGAAGAAAACCTAGGCAATACCATTCAGGGCATAGGCATGGGCAAAGACTTCATGACTAAAACACTAAAAGCAATGACAACAAAAGCCAAAATTGACAAATGGGATCTAATTAAACTTAAGAGCTTCTGCACAGAAAAAGAAACTATCATCAGAGTGAACAGAAAACCTACAGAATGGGAGAAAATGTTTGCAATCTATATCTGACCAAGAGCTAATATCCAGAATCTACAAAGAACTTAAACAAACTTATAAGAAAAAAACAACCCATCAAAAAGTGGGCAAAGGATATGAACAGACACTTCTCAAAAGAAGACATTTATGTGGCCGACAAACATATGAGAAAAGCTCACAATCACTAGTCATTAGAGAAATGCAATCAAAACCTCAATGATACCATCTCATGCCAGTTAGAATGGTGATCATTAAAAATTCAGGAAACAACAGATGCTGGAGAGGATGTAGAGAAATAGGATTGCTTTTATACTACTGGTGGGAGTGTAAATTAGTTCAACCATTGTGGAAGACAGTGTAATGATTCCTCAAGGATTTAGAAATAGAAATATCATTTGACCCAGCAATCCCATTACTGGGTATATACCCAAAGGATTATAAATCATTCTACTATAAAGACACATGGACATGTATGTTTATTGCAGCACTATTCACAATAGCAAAGACTTGGAACCAACCCAAATGCCCATCAATGATAAACTGGATAAAGAAAATGTGGCACATATATACCATGGAATACTATGCAGCCATAAAAAAGGACAAGTTCATGTGTTTTGCAGGGACATGGATGAAGCTGGAAACCATCATTCTCAGGAAACTAATACAGAAACAGAGAACCAAACACCACATGTTCTCACTCATAAGTGTGAGTTGAATAATGAGAATTCATGGACACAGGGAGGGGAACATCACACACTGGGGCCTACTGGGATTTGGGGGGGCTGAAGGGGATAGCATTAGGAGAAATACCTAATGTAAATGATGGGTTGATGGGTCCAGCAAACTACCATGGCACATATATACCTATGTTACAAACCACATTCTGCATATCTATCTACATTCTGAACTTAAAGTATAAAGAAATTCAAATCCACAGAAAAGTAAAAATATATGACAAATCACTCTTTTGTACACCATCCACCTAGAAACACAAGTTAACATGTTTCTTAAAAAAATAATAACTGAATTGTATCCTTTTAAATGGTGAATTATGTCTCAATTATAAAGGAAAACTAACTGGAAAAGGAAAAGAAATTATCATGACCACAACATCTAAATGTCTTCACAACTTCTGCAAACAGTAAAAAGCACTTGTTCTCACATGAACTTAACACCTGGCCTAGGAACTATCAACCTATTTGAAATAATGGAACCTTTAAAATACAGAACCAGGAAATACAGGTCAGGAAAAAGTCTTAATAAGTGTATATATGTATAATCATTTTACATATGTATAATATATAATACATATGTGATATATTAATATATAAATTGTATAATAATAATTCAAGCTTCAGAAGGACTTCAAGAGCAGCCAGGCAGAGTTAGCAGGCACTAGCCTGCTGTGGGTTTACCTGCAGCTTTCACAGCCCTCTCAGTCTATCAGCCAATTGGTCTTAGTAGGGCAGGAGCTAAATGGAGTTCTGAGGATATATATATATATATATATATACACACACACACACACACACACACACACACATATATATGTATATATATGTATATGATACATACATATATATATGTGTATATGTATATGATATATACACATATATATGTGTATATATATGTATATGGATATATCCATACACATATATATGTGTATATATATACACATATATATGTGTATATATATACACATATATACATATGCATATATATAAGCATATATATATGTATATATATATATGGATATGGATATATCCATATCCATATATATATATACATATATATATGCTAGTCACAAAGCAAGATACATGCTGATTTAGGCCCAATTATCCCGTATAGAGAATTGGATGTACGTGTATATATACACATATATATATGTGTATATGATATATACATATATACATGTATATATATGTATATGATATATACACATATATGTGTATATATATGTATATGGATATATACATATACATATATATATATATATATATATATGCTAGTCACAAAGCAAGATACATGCTGATTTAGGCCCAATTATCCCATATAGAGAATTGGATGTTTGGAAAGCTGGAAAAAAAATGTTGATTTATTCTAATAAAATCTATCCTTTCTAAGATGTTCTTTGGCTTTTCCAAAATTTTCTTATACATGAATAACTTAAGTGTTTGTTTGTTTTTGTTTTGTTTTCTTTGCTATTCATAAGGAGGCATTTGCAATTATTTTTAAAATAGGACAGAGAATTAAGAGTCTGGATTGAGAAAACAATAGCTTAATACAAACTGATTATCAATAATCTTAAAAAACCACTGGTAGCCTAAGTCAGCTTGTGATATTACCCATACTGGCCTAAATCAGGTTCTGTAGAAGCATAGATTTTCCTCAACACAGTTAAAAAACCCCTGGCCAAGGTAGTTTCTTTTATTTATTTATTTATTTTTAGTGCTCATTATTGTCAAAGAAACAATTATTCTCATATGCTGCTGGCAAAACTGAGTGACTTTCCCATGAGCAACACCTCAGTATATTTCAAAGCTTTAATATGTTGCTTAATTTAGACCTGAAATTGTAAATGTGAACATGATCTTTACAATAATTTAGCTATAGGATTTTCCACAGCTGTGCTGTTTATGATATTAAAATATTGAAGAAAAAAATCAAAATATCCACATCAGAGAACTAAGTGATTTTAAATGAAATAGGATTCACTTCTTTAACAAAAATGAGGAAAATCTGTGATTGACACTGTAGGTTGCCTAATGTCAATATCATTCCACCCCCACCTTCTTCCTTTGGAATAGGTTTCCGATTTTATTAATACAGCTACCCCTCCTCCTTCTCATGTAACTCAAGAATGGTGACCCTCTGTCCTGTCCCCAGAGAGATCACACTCACTATAAGCAAACCAGAGTCATCTCTTAACCTTTATCAGTGATGAGAGAAAATAGATTTCTTTACTGCTAGGCCCATTTGACTTACAACTTTCTGCTACTTACAGTTGAATGCATCCAAAATAATAGATTATTTTAATACATTATTTTAAATACCAAAAATACAAAACAGAATATACCCTCTGGCTTCAATTTGGTTACCAATATTACATAAATGTGTTCAAAATTATTGTGTATCTCACAAAGGGTAGTAACATTATACCTAATATTTTGTCTGTGTGTTCTAAATGTATTGAGAATATGTATTATAATTGAAGTAAGAAGATCTAAAACAGCATTTTAAAAATCCCTGCCAATATTAGTTAACATAAATAATTTATTGGTTATATTTGCTTATCTGGTTCCATAGCAACTGAAAGCTACAAGTTCCTAGTTATATTTTAAAGAAAGAGAATAACAAGATTCAAAGATTCTAATTTTGCTTCCATATCAGTAGGTATCAGGTACCCCACTGAATTATTAGTCTACACTGCAGCAGGTACTAGATGAGAAGATAAATATTGTCTACAATTGAAAACATTTTCCTGTTGCTATTTTGATCTAATAATATAGCTTTATTATTTCATTAATTTATTTAAAGAAAATTATTGAGTATCTGTTATGTTCTAAGCAACATGCCAGCCAGGCAGAGAGAGATGACAAAGATGAATAAAAAATGGCTGTTGCCCTGCAGGAGCTCATATTCTAAAAGGCAAAACAGGCATGTAAAAGTTTATAATATAATAAGATACTACTGAAATAGAGTTATGCAAAAAGTAAATGGTAACATAAATAAGAAAGCAATGAGTTTCCATTCTGTGACAGGGAAGATATACAGAGGCAATGGCACTTGATTTGGACCTTAAATAAATAGTAGAAACTACCTGTGAACTGAAGACAGTAATTCTGGCAGAGGAAAAACAAAGGGGTGTGATTATATATGAGGTGGCCTGGGGAAATTCAATATATTGGTTCGGTGGCAAGGTAAGTAATGTAGTGAACAATAGGAAGAGAAGAACTTGGAAAAATAAAATTTATATCCACTTCAGTCTTTACTCAATGGGCAGCTGACAATGTTTTTTGAAGTAAGTTGATCACATGATCAAATCTCTATCTTAAATAACTTTAGAAGATCATCTGAGGGGAAATATGCATACAGAGAAATCACTTAGAAAGATACTGCAATAGTCCACGTAAGAAATAATAAGGGTGTAAACGGGTACAGTGACAATGAGGTTAGAGTTGATTGGAGAAGTAAGGAAGACATTTAAAGGTAAAATTGATGTCAGATGGTGGCAGCTCTGCTGTAGAAGGATACAGGGTAAGAACTAATGACTCTATGTAGACAATTCAAGAACTAGGCAGATTGTAAATATCTTAAACGGAATAGTAAAAACAGAAAGTGAAATTGGTGTGAGGAAAAAAATGTACTGAGAGTCAGGGTTTCAAAAGTGTGACTGAAATTCCTGCATTCCTGAGGGAAAGGCAGGTAAAGATGGTTAACAAGAATCTGGCAATATCTTTATCCCTTTAGTTTCTATCTCTAACAAAGAAAGTTGTATCTACAAATTACATCTAATCTATAAATATCATTTAAGGGGAGAGTTGTAAAAATCTTCCCTAACCATTAGCCTAAAGAAGCTTGCCCTTTATTTTAGGAATTGAATGAGAAAAAAAATATCATCAGGGATTAATCAAACTTAAAGTCTATTCCTTCTAGTTTGGGAATGGAGTTTGAATTTACAATACACATTTGTTCTATAAAACACAAGCTGTAACATTTACCTAACACTTTGTCCAGAGTCTGTGGAACGCTTGTAGTTCTAACAAATGTATGACCTAGCAGTCTCTGGAGAAACCCTTTCCCATCTCAGAGCTCATAGGATTCCACCAGAATTGTTACCCCATCTGCAGAATAGTTATCAAGAAAAGAAGTACAAACTTTCATGTAAGCACCATGAAGGGAACACTGACCAATGCACAAAACAGAAACGTAAATAGCCCTACATACCTAAAATAAAAGAATAATAGGGAATTAATTGTAAAGACATATAGGTAGACAAAGAGATAAATGGGGAAAAAAATCAGAAAAAATATAAGAAACGAATAAATAGACCTGAGAAAGAACCTTCATGAAAACATTATCATTGAAATAAAAATGTCCATGGATATGTCAGCATAAACTAACATAAGAAAAGATAGAATAATTGGACACTATGAAAACGAAAATCTTTTGTGCTTTAAAGGACACTATCAAGAAATTAAAAAAGCAACCCATAAAATTGGAAAAATTTTGCAAATCATAATAAAAGGCTTACATCTAGAATATGTAAGAAGTCCTACAAGTCAATAATAAAAAGTAACCGAAGTAAAAATAGGCAAAGAATCTGAAAACACTTTTCTCCAAATAAGATAGACAAATGGTCAATAAGTACATGAAAAAAATGCAATATCATGAGTTAGCAAGCAAATGCAGATCAAAACGACAATGATACACCACTTTATACCTGTTGAGATGGCTAAAATAATAAAGACAACAGCAAATATTACTGAGAATATGAAAAAGATGGAACTCTTGTACACTGCTGGTAAGATTTAAAAATGGTAGTCACTTTAGAAACCAGTTGGACAATTTCCTCAGAATGCTACATAGTGACCCAGTAATTCTACTTTGAAACCACTTGGACAATTTCCTCAAAATGTTACATAATGACCACGTGACCTAATAATTCTGCTCCTGGTTATATACTCACGAGAAATGAAAATATACACCTGAACAAAAACCTGTACACAAATGTTCATAGCAGCATTATTCATAATAGCCAAAAAGTGGAAACAACCCAAATGTTCACTCCTTGATAAACAGATACATAAAATGTAGTATCCATACATAAAATATTATTTGGTAATAAACAAAATTGAGCATTGATACATGCTACGACACAGATGAGCCTTGGAAACACTATGCTACGTGAAAGAAGCCAGTCACAACTATATATTGTATAGTTCTAATTTATTTCCAAAATGAGTACATTCAGAGAGAAAGTAGATTGTGGGTTAGCTAAGGCTGGGGAGACTGGGAGTTAATGTGGAGTGACTGCTCATGGTGTGATGTTTCCTTGGGCAGTGATGAAATTTTTCTAAAATTGATTGTGATGATAGTTGCTCAACTCCATGAATATACTACAAACCGTTGAATTGTACACTTTAAATGGTGAACTGTATGATGTGTGAATTATATCTTAAAAGTTATTAAAAAGCTAACCTCTGTCCACACAAAACCTGTATGCAGATGTTTATAGCAGTTTTATTCATAATTATCAAAACTTGGAGGCAACCAAGATTTGCTATAACAAGTGAATGGATAAACTGTGCTACATCCAAACAATGGAATATTACTCAGCCCTAAAAAGAAATCAGCAATAAAGCCATAAAAAGACATAGAGACACCTTAAATGCATATTGCTTAGTGCAAGTAGCCAATCTGAAAAGACTGCATACTGTATAAAGAGAGGATCCAAGATGGCTGAATAGGAACAGCTCTGGATTGCAGTTCCCAGCAAAAACGCAGAGGGTGAGTGATCACCACATTTCCAAATGAATTTTTAGTACCCACAGAACAGGAGATTCCCATGCGGAAAAGTGCCACAGGTCTCCAGTGCGGCTGTTTCAGCCGGCGCAGCAGGTCTCCGAACAAAAACTCAAACAAAACCAGCTGCCGTGTCAACTGGTGACTGGCATGCCTGAAAGACAAAGTCACCCATTCAACTGAAAAAATGGGGCTGAAACAGGGAGCCAGGTGATCTGGCTCGACGGGTCCCACCCCTACAAAGACCAGCAATCTGAAACTTTCTGGATTGAGAGTTTCACAGCAAACGCAGCTGGACCCAGGATGGTCCTGCTCTGTTGGGGGAAGGGCATCTGCCATTACCGAGGCAGTCCACCATTACCGAGACAGTCTGCCATTACCGAGTCAGTTCTAACTATACCCCTATAAACAAAACTGCAAGGAAGTTCACACAGCAGCTGGGCAGAGCCCACAGCAGCTCAGCAATGCCTCTGCTGGCAGACTGTGACTAGGCTACCTCCTGACTGGGCAGCACATCTCTGAAAAAAGGCAGCAGAATGACAGGAACTTATAAATAAAACCTCACCTTCCCAGGACAGAGCACCTGGGAAAAAAAGGGCAGTTATGAGTTCCACTGCAGCAGACTTAAACGTAACTGCCCAGCAGCTCTGAACAGAATGACAGAGCTCACAGCTCAGCACTTGAGCTCCTATAAGGGACAGACTGTCTTCTCAAGCTGTTCCCCAACCCGCATATAACCAAAGAGACACCTCGTAAAGGAGAGCTCAGGCTAACATGTGGCGGGTATCCTTCTGAGACAAAGATAACAGAAGAAGAAACTGGCAGCAACCCTTACTGTTCTGCAGCTGCTGCAGGTGATCCCCAGGCAATTAGGGTCTGGGGTGGACCTCCAGCAGTCCTACAGCAGGGAGGACTGACTGTTAGAAAGAAAACTAAGAAACAGAAAGAAATAACTTCATCAACAACAAAAAAGATGTCCACTTAGAGACCCCACCTGAAAGTCACCAACCACAAAGACCACAGATAGATAAATCCACAAAGATAGGAAGAAACAAGTGCAAAAAGGATGAAAACACCCAAAACCAGAATGCCTCTCCTCCTCCAATGGATCACAACTCCTCACCAGCAAGGGAACAAGGCTGGATGGAGAATGAGTGTGATGAATTGACAGAAACAGGCTTCAGAAGGTGGGTAATAAGAAACTTCTCTGAGCTAAAAAAACATGTTCTAACCCAATGCAAAGAAACTAAGAACCTTGAAAAAAGGTTTGATGAAATGCTAACAAGAATAAACAGCTTAGAGAGGAATATAAATGAAGTGAGGGAGCTGAAAAACACAACATGAGAACTTCACGAAGCAGACACAAGCTTCAATAGCCAAAGCTATTGAAGTAGGCTTCATCCCGGAGATACAAGGCTCGTTCAACATACGCAAGTCTATAAACCTAATTCACCACATAAACGGAACCAAAGACAAAAACCACATGATTACCTCAATAGATGCAGAGAAGGCCCTCAACAAAACTCAACAGTCCTTCATACTAAAAACTCTCAATAAACTAGGTATCAGTGGAACGTATCTCAAAATAATAAAAGCTATTTATGACAAACCCACAGCCAATATCATACTGAATGGGCAAAAACTGGAAGCATTCCCTTTGAAAACTGACACTAGACAAGGATGCCCTTTCTCACCACTCCTATTCAATATAGTATGGAAGTTCTAGCAAGAGCAATCAGGCAAGAAAAAGAAATAAAGGGTATTCAATTAGGAAAAGAGGAAGTCAAATTGTCTCTATTTGCAGATGACATGACTGTATATTTAGAAGACCCTATCGTCTCAGCCCAAAATCTCCTTAAACTGATAAGCAACTTCAGTAAAGTCTCAGGATACAAAATCAATATGCAAAAATCACAAGCATTCCTATGTACCAATAACAGACTTAACGAGAGCCAAATCAAGAATGAACTGCCATTCACAATTGCTACAGAGAGAATAAAATACCTAGGAATACAACTAACAAAGGATGTAAAGGACCTCTTCAAGGAGAACTACAAACCACTGCTCAATGAAATAAGAGAGGACACAAACATATGGAGAAACATTCCATGCTCATGGTTAGGAAGAATCAATATTGTGAAAATGGCCATACTGCTCAAAGTAATTTATAGCTTCAATGCTATCCCCATCAAGCTACCAATGACCTTCTTCACAGAACTGGAAAAAACAGCTTAAACTTCATATGGAAAAAAAAGAGAGCCCGCATAGCCAAGTCAATTCTAAGCAAAAAGAACAAAGCTGAAGGCATCACACTACCAGATTTCAAAATATACAACAAGGCTACAGTAATCAAAACAGCATGGTACTGGTACCAAAACAGAGATATAGAACAATGGAACAGAACAGAGACCTTGGAGGCAATGCCACACATCTACAACCATCTGATCTTTGACAAACCTGACAAAAACAAGCAATGGGGAAAGGATTCACTGTTTAATAAATGGTGTTGGGAAAACTGGCTAGTTATGTGAAGAAAACAGAAACAAGGCCCCTTCCTGACACCTTACACTAAAATTAACTCCAGACGGATTAAAGAGTTAAACATAAACCTAATGCCGTAAAAACCCTAAAAGAAAACCTAGGCAATACCTTTCAGGACACAGGCATAGGCAAGGACTTCATGACTGAAACACCAAAAGCATTGGCAACAAAAGCAAAAATGGACAAATGGGATCTAATTAAACTCCAGAGCTTCTGCACAGCAAAAGAAACAATCATTAGAGTGAACTGGCAACCAATAGAATGGGAAAAATTTTTGCAATCTACCCATCTGACAAAGGACTTATATCCAAAATCTACAAATAACTAAAACAGATTTACAAGAAAAAAACAAACCTATTCAAAAGTGGGCAAAGGATATGAACAAACACTTTTCAAAAGAAGACATATATGAGGCCAAGAAACATGAAAAAATGCTCATCATCACTAGTCATTAGAGAAATGCAAGTCAAAACTGCACTGAGATACCATCTCATGCCAGTTACAATGGCAATCATAAAAAAATCTAGAGACAACAGATGCTGGAGAGGATGTGGAGAAATAGGAACACTTTACACTGTTGGTGGGAGTGTAAATTAGTTCAACTATTGTGGAAGACAGTGTAGTGATTCCTCAAGGACCTAGAAATAGAAATTCCATTTGACCCAGCAATCCCATTACTGGGTATATATCCAAAGGATTATAAATCGTTCTGTTATAAGGACACATGTACACGTATTTTCATTGCAGCACTGTTTACAATAGCAAAGACATGGACCCAACCCAAATGCCCATCGATGATAGACTGGACAGGGAAAACATGGCACATATTCACCATGGAATACTATGCAGCCATAAAAAACGATGAGTTTGTGTCCTTTGTAGGGACATGAATGAACCTGGAAACCATCATTCTCAGCAAACTGACACAGGAACAGAGAATCAAGCACTGCATGTTCTCACTCATAGGCAGGTGTTGAACAATGAGAACACATGGACACAGAGAGGGGAGCATCACACACTGGGGTCTGTGCGGGGGGACTAGGGGAAGGACAGTAGGGGGTAGGGAGTTGGGGTGGGATAACATGGGGAGAAATGCCAGATACAGGTGATGGGGATGGAGGCAGCAAACCACATTGCCATGTATGTACCTATGGAACAATCCTACATGTTCTCTACATGTACCCCAGAACCTAAAATGCAATAAAATATATATTTTTAAAAAAATGGAAAAAAAGAAAAATATATTCATTAAAAAAAAGACTACATACTGTATAATACCAGCTACGTGACACTCTGGAAAAGGCAAAACTATAGATATAGTAAAAAGGCAAGTGGTTGCCAGAGGTTAGTGGAGAAAAAGGGATGAATAGGCAGAGCACAGAGAAATTTTAGGGCAGTGGCACTATTTTGTATGATACTAAAATGGTGGACACATGTCACTAGACATTTGTCCGAACCCACCGAATGTACAACACCAAGAATAAACTCTCATATAAACAATGAGCTTTGGGTAATAATGATGTGTCAATATAGGCTCATCAGTTGTAACAAATGTACACTCTGGTGTCAGATGTTGACAGTGGAAGAGGTTGTGCATGTGTGGAGGTGAATGAAGGAAATCTCAATACCTTCTGCTCAATTTTCCTGTCAACATAAAACTACTATAAAAAATAAAGTCTGTTAAAAAATCTAACCCCTGACAAAATAAGCAACAGAAAAAGAGAAGAGAAATAAGTAAATCATGTTAGGAAAGGCTCATGACGACATACACAAAAGAGACAATACAGGATTGTGACTAATAGCACATGCTCTGGGCTGTTGTCTGGATTAAATCCAAGCTCTGCCACCATCTAGTTGGGTAACCTTGGGCAAGTTACTCAACCACTCTGAGCTTCAGCTTTCTCATATGCAAAAATGAGATAATACGTACCTACTGCATAGATTTATTAGACAACACATATGCAATACTTTGAACAGTGAAAGTGACATAATAAGTGTTCAAATAATGTTTTTCATTATAATTATTAAAATCAAAACCAAAATGCTAGAAGCAGTATAACAATAATTTTGAATTGAGCTAAATTATAAAAATTTCTAGCAAAATATATGTGATCAAAGATGACTCAAGAACTGAAAAAACAGGGGCAGAGTAAATTCAGTAAAGAAACTGAGTAAGACAGAATAAAACTGTACCAACAAAAGAACAGGATTTTTCACAAGACTTTTAGTTTGCTTGTTTTCTTATTTGTTTTTTGTTGTTATAAACAGCGCCTCAGGTAATATCTTTGTGCACACATTACTTTGTATGTTGCCACTGTTATGTTGCAATATGTTCCTGAAAGTAGAATTGTGAGTCAGAGAGTAAAGCATATGGAATTTTGCAAAATTATGTCAAATTTCCTTCCACAAGGATGGTGCCATTTTGCATTCTCTTTAGAAAGATCTGAGAATACCTTTCCCCACAGCATCTCATATAAAGGAAAGTTATCAAACTTCTGGATTTCTTTTTTTTAATACGATGGATGAGTCTTACTGTAGTTTTAATTTATATTTTTCCCTTATTGTGAGTATGGTAGAAAACTTTTTAAGGTTTCTAAGGACCATCTGAATTTCTTTTACTCGGAAGTTTGTCTCATTTGCCCATTTTTCAGTTGGTTTGTTAGTCATGTTCTTTTCAGTTTTAAGAAGCCTTTTCGGTTAGGAATATTAACTCACTTATGTCTGGGACCTAAGTTGAAGAACTGTCCTTTTTTGTCATCTGACTGTTTTTCCTTTCCCCATAGGTGGCTGTTGGGTTTTGCCACATGCAAGAGTTATTTCCCCATTTGCCAAATTTGTCAGTGCTTTTTTCTTTTGCATTTAGATTTTGAGTCATAATTAAGAAAGATGTTTGGCCCATCAAAGGTTATAAAAGAATTCATCCATATCTTGTTTGTATAATACTTCATTTTTAAATATTCAACAATTAAGAATTTTTTTAGTGTGGGGAATTATGCTATTTGTCTTTTTTCTACGTAACTGTCACGTTATCCTACAACAACTACTAATTAAAAAGTCAGGCCAGGCTTGGTGGCTCAGCTTGTAATCCCAGCATTTTGGGAGGCCGAGGCGGGTGGATCACCTGAGGTTGGAGTTCAAGATCAGCCTGGCCAACATGGTGAAACCATGTCTCTACTAAATATACAAAAATTAGCCGGGCCTGGTGGCAGGCGCCTGTAATCCCAGCTATTCAGGAGGCTGAGGTAGGAGAATCCCTTGAGCCTAAGAGGCGGAGGTCGTGGTGAGCCAAGATCATGCCATTGTACTCCAGCATGGATGACAGAGCAAGACTCCATCTCAAAAAAAAAAGATTCATACTTTTCTTTTTTCCCACTTATTTAAGATGCTGCTTTTGGTTGTTGTAAATTTTCATAGGTGGAATTTTGTCTATTCTAGACTTTCTATTAGGTTCCATGGACCTGACTGCTTCATCACATAGCAATACAACTGTTTTAGTTTTTGAGATTTTAAAATGTGTTTTTATATTTAATGAATGACCCCTCCATTATTCTTTATTTTTAAGGCTTTTCTATTTACTCCTGTTTGTTTGTTCTTCCAAATAAACTTTATCATACATTTATCTAGCTCTAGAAAAAAGCACTGAAAGTAACATATTGAGAATAGCTATGGGGCAGAATCCCCGGGGGGAAGGCCCCATTCATAGCTATTGCTATATCAGACTGCTGCCTGTCCTGACAAGAACTGATGCTGACTCTGACCTGGAATCTTCATACTCAGGGGTAGATGCAAAAGCTCAAGACACTACAAAAGAACAAGAGCAAAAATATTGTACCAGTTTATACCTTGGAGTTATATTTTTTCATAAAAAGGAACACATTATATAACACATAGGTTCTAATAATGGAAGAAGAAATATCATGTTAAATATATCCTGTTGCTTATTATCCTCAGAGCAGTGGTCTGATAGAAAATTTGAACAAGGAAATGGAATATTTTTATCAAAATGAGGGTGATAAAGGCTGAAGGTTTGTCTTACATGTCCTCAAGAATGTCTGCTCACACTCAACATGAGCGGAGCCAGGCTGAGTCTCCACTGGATACACTCTTCCACTTTTGTCTGAGATCTCAGGAAGAGTAGGTGGAAGAGGATATTGTTTGACTATACAATTCTTTGCACTTCCTTTCAACTTTCTTTTTTCCTACCTAATGCAGCAGTTCTGGGAAGACCACTACAAATTCAGGTGCCAGAAACAGGAATGATCCTTAAGCAAGAAACCGAGACTATATCTTTAAACCATTTTGCAAAAAATCCTAAGGGTCTGATGGGATGGATTGTGGCTTCATCCCATCTGAAAAAATTGGGGTCATCAGTAACTACAGCTACATTGCTCAGTGGCTGAGTTATCTCACTAGTTCTATACCTGGGTACCCAGGCCTCTATGAACAGAAAGGGCCTGAAGGCAAAGCACTGGTTAGGCTCATACTGTTGCTGGCAATCTGGGCCAGCACTGTATCAGATCTGACATCCCTTCCAAATGTGGAGTGAGTTGGGTTAAAATTGTGAATAGTTGGGAGACAGAGAAACAATAGTTAAAGGTAAAACATGAAAAAAATGGCTTATGTAATAAGGAAAGAATATTACAGGGTTCCCTTGAGAGAGACTCAAGAGGAAGAGAATAATATTGTCTCTTAGTACAAATACTGGAAATTAGACCAAATACTGGAAAGAGTAAAGCCGCATGTTTGCCATGACCACCAATCCTTTGCAACCTGACAATGCAGAATGGAAACCTACAAACCTGATTGGTATATCACAGTGGAGTTCATTCTAGTCAGATCTGATGGATGAGCAGGAACAGTGATTAACAACTGAATGGAACTCTAGTCGTATGCCAGTATCTTTTCATTCTTATTTTTCAGGATACATCTATTATGTGAGACATCATTTGGGAAGAAATTTCTAGGATTATTCTCTGCTGAGCAACTTGTGGCAGACAGATCACTGTGTAAAGATAAACCTTGCTGACCATAGGCTTTAAAAGGTTCTCGTCCATAACATATAAATCATAGCAGTTGCATGCTGTAGTGTACTTTATATGAATACATTTCACACTTTATGCCTGTTTTTCTCGGGACTTTTCCTATGTGCCTCTTCACTTTGCTGACTTTGCTCTGTGTCCTTTCACTGCAATAAACTATAACTGTTTATCTAATGATGTTGGAGTCTTGTGAGTGCTTCCAGCAAACCACCACATCTGGGGGTGGTCTTGGCAAACCCTGACCCAAATACTTCCTCAAATTCTCCAGTATCTTGCATATAGTAGTCACCTACTTAAAGTTCTATAGATGAACAAGTGACCCAGACATAACACTATGCACATAAATGTCTTCTAGCACTGAGGTATATTTTGGGTGACATTCTCTCAGCAAAAGGATATTTTAAGTTAGTCACCAGAACAAATTGCAACAGTCCAATTGGCTTTTCTTATAACTAGAAACAAACAAACAAACCATTTGTGTTTTCTTCCTGAGAATACATCAAAAGAAAATTAGAAACCAGATATTTAAGATAAGCTAATAAAAAAGAAGAAGAGAGAAAAGCATTTCTAACAATAATGTTGTGAGGGTAAGAGAGAAACCCTGTGAAAAAGCCAATAGCAAATAAAAGCAACTGTAAGACTCAAAGACAAATAAGAAACCTTTAGCCCTAAACTTAAGTAAAAATAAAATATATATCCTTTGAAATAGAAAGAACAAACAGGGAAAGAAAAATGTCAAATGCAGCACAAAATTCCTAAAAATAAAAATAAAAGAAGAAAAAAGCAATAGGCTAGATGATTAAAGTAGACTAGGAGAGAAAGGTAAGATGTAAATGTGAAGATAGAATAGAGAACACCATCAGCACTGAAAATAAGTCATATGCAGAAATGTAAGAATGGCAATTGTCTGTACAGACATATTCACTGCATTTAAATACTATCCCCGGGACTATGTTTATAGCTATCCACCTTTATTAGGGAATTCATTTCCGTAACCATTAGCATGGTTGAAATAGCATGACAATACCAATTCTCTGATTTACTTAGGTACCATATCTTAGTTGCTTGGAGTATTTTAATACAATTTGCTTCTTATTCTCAAGTTTTTATAAGACAAATAGGGCATTACTACTTCTCATCCAGGGTCTCCCTTACAAACAAATCCATAATAACGTTTGGCCAAATGTCTGGGCACCCTGTGGCCCAGTCAAGTTGACACACCAAAATAACCATGACAGTCAGGAGCTTATGAATATAGGAATCTTCTCATGTGATACAGGGTTTAAAACTCTGGCAAAAACTACATGAACAGATGATAACATGTTGGTCTTAATAGCCTGGCAAAAGCAGTAGCCTGCACTATGTTAAACAGAAATGCCAAAGCTGTCATGGCAGAGGATGGAAAAAAATAAGTGGGCTTGCTAGAATGGAAATAATACTTAAGGCCAGAAAACCCACCTGATTACCATGTTTCATGGGCAGACCCAGAGAATCCTCCACTTACCAAAGCAATAAGAAATGTGCAGGTGAGAGGTGCACCAGCAGCACTGAAAAGCTCATTGGTGGCTTTGCTTTATAGGCCAAGGCTTCTGCTGTTACAGAACTTGGCTTTTTGATAGCAATTGGGGATTATAGGATTGTCAAAGTAATAGAGGCCAGGTAGCAGCACTCAATTGTCAGAAACAAGGCAGCATGTTTATGGTAGTAAGCAACAAGGTTGGATGCCAGCAAGTGGGGTCTAATCTAAAGAGAGGTATAGAATTAGTAATAAAGCATGACATCCCTAAAGGCAAGATCAGTGGGCAACAAACTAAAGTGTTATTCAATCTGCACAATCAAAAGAAATCTAGTGAGGCAGGAGGATCGCTTGAGCTTGGGAGGTCGAGGCTGCAGTGAGCTGTGATCATACCACTGCATTCTAACTTGGGTAACAGAGTGACACCCTGTCTCAAAATTTAAAAGAAAAAAAGAAATCTAGGATGATTAGGAAGCTGACCATGGGACAGCTTCAAGTGACTATGTGTTCAGACTGCTCATCACGCTCAGAATTCTATCAGACTCACCAAGACACAAGATCAGGCGAGCCCAAGAGCAATCCGTTATAAGATAGAATTGGTATATCCAGAATTGGGCATGAGTAGGGCAAATGGCAAAAGTAAGCTGCACAAACAGATGGCCAGTTCTCTTGTCATCCATCATTACTGAGACTCTGCATCTCTTGTCCTGGGGCTTCCTTAAAATCAGTTGAAGGAGGAGTAGACAGTCTAAGCTTGGAACGTGGATTAGTTGGGTCAGCACGTGGATCCAAACTCAAAGCACACAAAATCTTCATTTTAGCCTCATTCAGGGATGATGCTGAAAGTCAGTTGTGAGGGGGAATCCTTCTAATGTGCAGAGCTTTGGGCACTGCAACCAATCGTTTAATTTGTGGGAAAAGAGAAATGGCCTGGGGATATTATAGAAATAAATACACGGGCAATGATGGATGGCATAGCTGGTTGATCAGGAGCCTGGAAGGAGGAAGAGCTAAAGATAGAGCACATGGAGATCTGGGAAGGGGCACATGCGTGGATCTATAAATGAAGAAATAACATATGAAGAACTTTGTATCACATGTTGCTCCCCACCAGAGAGCATCCAGTATAGATTAGGCATTAAATAACTAGTTAGACTGAATGCTTGGCTAGTTGGCATCCCCTTTTGCCATTTGCCACCCTAGTGCTGTCAGTTCAACAAATCTCATGGAGTTACTGTGGTTCCTGAAAGCCCAACCTACCAGTAACAAAGATAAAAAGTGAGCTACTTAGAGAATCCAATCAGTTCAGTGGCAGTCAATTAAATTCACCGGATGCCTTCAACCCTAGAAAATGAAGTGATTCATTTTTAACAAGAACTAACACAAACTTGACATGAGTTTGCTTTTACTCCCTGTAGTACCTCAGTCAACACTGCCATAATGGACTTGCAGCATGTTTGATCCATTAGCTCAGAATACTGAATAATATCATGTGGGATCAAGGGACCATTTTTACAGAAAATAGGGTGTGACAGTGCACACAAGATCATATAATTCATCAAGTTTATCACACTCTTCACTACCTAGAAGCTTCTCGTATAACAACCTGTTGAAAGCATGGCTTAAGTGCTGGTTTGGAGATGATATCCTGCAAGGGTGAGGCTCCATCATTTAAATCAACCCTGGTAGGATTGGCGTTTTGAGCTGGGTAAGTCTTTGTTATGCTGCCCTTTGTACTGTGAAATGTTTAGCAACATCCCTGGTTCTATCCACTAGATCCTCATAGCAAACCCCCTCCCCAGCTTGTGGCATGCAAAATGTATCCAGACATTGCCATATATCCCTTAAGGAGACAAAATCATTGTCAGCTAAGAACTATTGCTCTAAATCAACAATTGTAGCATGACCCTAATAGCAAAATACAACTACTCTCAGTGGCCGACTCAGGGAATTTGTGCATTCTCTGCCTGCAAGTCTGAGATCTGTGTGTTTAAAAGTTTTGGCTCCCAGAGAAGGAATGTATATCCACAAGGGAGCAGAGTAAAAATCCCATTAAATTTTAAGCTATGGCTGTCATCTAGTCACCCCAGTTGCCAAAAGAAAAGAAGGCAAATAAAGGAATCACTGTCATTTTAACAGAGGTAATTGATTCTGATGGTCAGGAGGGGGTAGGGCTTCTGTTACACAACAGGGACAGGGAAGAATTTGTTTTGAAAAAGTGACTACTTGTGTGTTCGTTTCCTGGTATTCCATACCCAATTTTAATGGTAAATGGGACTCAGACCCATGAAAAAAGAGGACCTGAGTCAACCCCATCTTCCCCAGCCACCTAGACTGCAGAGGTCCTGATGATTCTAGACTAGATAGTAGGAAATGAAAATAATAAATATTAGTGACAATGAAGAGCACTGTAATTCGTCACATTAACTCCCCTCTTGTTACTTTAAGAAAGAGGTCCACTGGGGGTAGGGCCAAAATGGCCAAATAGAAATAGCTCCGGTGCACAGCTCCCTGAGAGAGATGCAGAAAGAGAGTGATATCTGCAACTCCAAACAAGGTACCAGGTTCATTTCTATGGGACAGCTTGGAGAGTGGGTATAGACCAAAGAGGGCAAACCAAGGCAGAACAGGGTGCTGCTCCACCTGGGAAGTGCATCTGACCAGAGGATTGGGGGCTTCCCCCTCTGACACACCAGTCCAGACACTGCACTTCTCCCAAATCCTCTGCAACCCACAGACCAGGAGATCTTTGCTGGGCTGAAAAGCACCCGATTTACCTGCACAGAGTTGAATTATCTGTTCCAGCTAGTGCCACTGATTGTCAGCACAGACCTAGGCAAATGCACTGGCTGGCTGGGAGAGACTGGAGCTACCAGCCTCTGGAGACCGGGGACGCTAAAAGCAGGGAGACAGGTGAAAGGCTAGGCAGGTCCCTCCCCGACAAAGCCCAGCAGGCTGAAGCCCTCTTGCTTGAGGGTTTCACAGCCAACACATCAGTTTGAGCTTGACCCTGAAAGACAGAGCTCAGTGGGGGAAGGGCATCAACCGTTACAGAGGTGGGCCTAATCTCCCTGTGTAAACAAAAGACACAGCAAGCCTATGCAGCAGCTGGACTGAGTCCATGGCAGCCCAGCAGCGCCTATACAGGCAGTCAAGGGACAGACTCCATCTTCAAGTGGCTCCCTGAGATCAAAGCTAGATAAATTCACGAAGATGGGAAGAAACCAGCACAAAAAGAATGAAACCATCAAAGACCAGAATGCCTCTCCTCCTCCAAGGGATCACAACTCCTCACCAGCAAGGGAACAAAACAGGATGGAGAATGAGTTTGAGGAATTGACAGAAGCAGGCTTCAGAAGGTGGGTAATAACAAACTTCTAGAAGCTAAAGGAACATGTTCTAACCCAATGCAAAGAAACTGAAAACCTTGAAAAAAGGCTAGACAAATGCTAACTAGAATAACCAGCTTAGAGAAGAACATAAATGACCTTTTGGAGCTGAAAAACACAGCATGAGAACTTCCTGAAGTGTACACAAGTTTCAATCGCCAAATCAATCAAGCAGAAGAAAGGATATCAGAGACTGAAGATAAACTCAATGAAATAAATTGAGAAGGCAATACTAGAGAAAAAAAGAGTAACAAGAAATAAACAAAGCCTCAAAGAAGTATGGGATTATGTGAAAAGACCTAACCTACGCTTGATCAGTATACCTGAAAGTGATGGGGAGAATGACTCCAAGCTGGAAAATACTCTCCAGATTATTATCCAGGAGAGCTTCCCCAACCTAGCAAGACAGCAAACATTAAAATCCAGGAAATACAGAGAACACCACAAAGATATTCCTCAAGAAGAGCAACCCCAAGGCACGTAATTGTCAGATTCACCAGTGTTGAAATGAAGGAAAAAATGCTAAGGGTAGTCAGAGAGAAAGGTCAGGTCACCCACAAAAGGGAAGCCCATCAGACTCACAGTGGATCTCTCGGCAGAAACCCTACAAGCCAGAAGAGAGTGGGAGCCAGTATTCAACATCCTCAAAGAAAAGAACTTTCAATGCAGAATCTCACATCCAGCCAAACTAAGCTTCATAAGTGAAAGAGAAATAAAATATTTTACAGACAAGCAACTACTATGAGACTTCGTCACCACCAGACCTGCCTTACAAGAGCTTCTGAAGGAAGCACTAAACATGAAAAGGAACAACCAGTACCAGCGACTACATAAATGTACCAAATGGTAAAGACTAACAATGCAATGAAGCAGCTGCATTAACTAATGGGCAAAAAAAAAAAAAAAAACAGCCAGTAACAAAATGGCAGGATCAAATTCACACATAAGAATATCAACATTAAATGTAAATGGCCTAAATGCCCCAATCAAAAGACACAGACTGGCAAACTGAACAAAAAGTCAAGACCCATTGGTGTGCTGTACTCAGGAGACCCATCTCATGTGCAAAGATGCACATAGACTGAAAATAAAGGCATGGAAGAAGATTTACCAAGCAAATGAAGTGAAAAAAAAAAAAAACCGGGATTGCAATCCTAGTCTCTGATGAAACCAACTTCAAACTATCAAAGATCAAAAGAGACAAAGAAGAGCATTATATAATGATAAAAGGATCAATCCAACAAGAAGAGCTAACTATCATAAATATATATGCACCCAATACAGGAGCACCCAGATACATAAAGCAAGTTCTTAACCACCTACAAAGAGACTTAGACTCCCACACAATAATAGTGGGAGACTTTAACACTCTGCTGTCAATATTAGACAGATCAATGAGACAGATAATCAATGAGGATATCCAGGACTTGAACACAAATCTGGACCAACTCTCCACCCCAAATCCACAGAATATACATTCTTCTCAGCACCACATTACACTTACTCTAAAATTGAACACATAATTGGAAGTAAATCACTCCTCAGCAAATGAAAAAGAATGGAAATCATAACAAACAGTCTATCACACCACAGTGTAATCAAATTAGAATTCAGGATTAAGAAACTTACTCAAGACCACATAACCACATGGAAACTGAACAACTTGCTCCTGAATGTTGACTGGATAAACAATGAAATGAAGTCAGAAATAAGATGTTCTTTGAAACCAATAAGAATGAAGACACAACATACCAGAATCTCTGTGACACATTTAAAGTAGTGTCTAGAGAGAAATTTATAACAATAAATGCCAACATGAGAAGTAAGGAAAGATCTAAAATTGACACCCTATCATCAAAATTGAAAGAGAGGAGGAAGATCAAAAAAACTCAAAAGCTAGCAGAAGACAAGAAATAACTAAGATCAGAGCAGAACTGAAGGAGATAGAGACACAAAAAAAACCTTCAAAAAATCAATAAAACCAAGAGCTGTTTTTTTGAAAAAATTAACAAAACAGACAGTCAGCTAGCCAGACTAATAAAAAAGGAAAGAGAGAAGAATTGAATACATGCAATAAAAAATGATAAAGGGGATATCACCACCGAAGTCGCAGAAATACAAACCACCATCAGAGATTACTACAAACAACACTATGCACATAAACCAGTAAATCCAGAAGAAATGAATGAATTCCTGGACACTTACACCCTCCCAAGACTAAACCAGGAAGAAGTTGAATCCCTGAATAGACTGATAACAAGATCTGAAATTGAGGCAGCAATTAATAGCCTACCAACCAAATAAAGTCCAGGTCCAGACATGCTTCAGTTAAATTCTACCAGACATACAAAGAGGAGCTGGTACTATTTCTTCTGAAACTATTCCAAACAATACAAAAAGAGGGAATCCCCCCTAACTCATTTTATGAGACCAACATTACCCTGATACCAAAACCTGGCAGAGACTCAACTGAAAAAGAAAACTTCAGGCTAATATCCATGAGGAACATCAATGCAAAAATCTTGAGTAAAATGCTAGCAAACCAAATGCAACAGCATATCAAAAAGCTTATCCATTACAATCAAGTAGGCATCATCCCAGGGAGGCAAGGCTGGTTCAATATATGCAAATCTATAAATGTAATCGACCACACAAATAGAACCAAAGGCAAAAACCACATGATGATCTCAATAGATGCAGAGAAGGCCTTCAACAAAATTCAACAGCCCTTTATGCTAAAAACTCTCAATAAACTAGGTATTGATGGAATGTATCTCAAAATAATAAAAGCTATTTATGACAGGCTCAAAGCCAGTATCATACTGAATGGGCAAAAACTGGAAGCATTCCCTTTGAAAACTGGCACTAGACAAGAATGCCCCCTCTCACCATTCCAATTCAATATAGTATTGGAAGTTCTAGCCATAGCAATCAGGCAAGAAAAAGAAATAAAGGGTATTCAGTTAGGAAAGGAGGAAGTCAAAGTGTCTCTATTTGCAGAAGACGTGATTGTATACTTAGAAGACCCCATCAACTGAGCCCAAAATCTCCTTAATCTGATAAGCAACTTCAGCAAAATCTCAGGATACAAAAATCAATGTGCAGATATCACAAGCATTCCTATACACAAATAACAGACAAGCAGAGAGCCAAATCATGGGCAAACTGCCATGCACAATTGCTACAAATAGAATAAAATGCCTAGGAATACCACTAACATAGGATGTGTAGGACCTTCTCAAGGAGAACTACAAACCACTAGTCAAGGAAATAAGAGAGGACACAAACAGATGGAAAAACATTCCATGCTCATGGTTAAGAAGAATCAATATTGTGAAAATGGCCATACTGCCCAAAGTAATTTACAGATTCAACACTATTCCCATCAAGCTACCATTGACCTTCTTCACAAAACTGGAAAAAAAACACTTTAAACTTCATATGGAACCAACAAAGAGCCCACATAGCCAAGTCAACTCTAAGCAAAAAGAACAAAGCTGGAAGCATCATGCTACCTGACTTCAAATTATACTACGAGGCTACAGTAATCAAAACAGCATGGTACTGGTACCAAAACAGAGATACAGACCAATGGAACAGAACAGAGGCCTTGGAGGCAACGCCACACAACTACAACCATCTGATCTTCGACAAACCTGACAAAAACAAGCAATGGGGAAAGGATTCCCTGTTCAATAAATGGTGTTGGGAAAACCAGCTAGCCATGTGCAGAAAGCAGAAAGTGGATCCCTTCCTTATACCTTACACTAAAATTAATTCCAGATGGATTAAAGATTTAAACATACAACCTAACACCATAGAAATCCTAGAAGAAAACCTAGGCAATACCATTCAGCACATAGGCATAGGCAAGGACTTCATGACTAAAACATCAAAAGCAATGGCAACAAAAGCCAAAATAGACTAATGGGATCTAATTAAACTTAAGAGGTTCTGCACAGCAAAAGAAACAATCATGAGAGTGAACCAGCAACCAGTAACCAACAGAATGGGAAAAATTTTTGCAATCTACTCATCTGACAAAGGCCTAATATCCAGAATCTACAAATAACTAAGATTTACAAGAAAAAAACAAACCCATTCAAAAGTGGATGAAAGATATGAACAGACACTTTTCAAAAGAAGACATTTATGTGGCCAAAAGACATATGAAAAAATGTTCATCATCACTGGTCATCAGAGAAATGCAAATTAAAACCACATTGGGATACCATCTCACACCGGTTAAAATGGCGATCATTAAATAATCAGTAGACAGCAGACACTGGAGAGGATATGGAGAAAAAGGAACTCTTTTACACTGTTGGTGGGAGTGTAAATTAGTTCAACCATTGTGGAAGACAGTGTGGCAATTCCTCAAGGATCTAGAAATAGAAATTCCATTTGACCCAGCAATCTCATTATTGGATATACACCCAAAGGATTATAAATCATTCTATTATAAAGACATATGCACAAGTATGTTTATTGTGGCACTGTTTACAATAGCAAAGACCTGGAACCAACCCAAATGCCCATCAGTGATAGACTGGACAAAGGAAATGTGGCACATATACACCATGGAATACTATGCAGCCATAAAAAAGGATGAGTTCATGTTCTTTGTAGGGACATGGATGAATCTGTAAACCATCATTCTCACCAAACTGACACAAGAACAGAGAACCAAATACCACATGTTCTTGCTCATAGGCAAGTGTTGAACATTGAGAACACATGAGCACTGGGAGGGGAGCCTCACACACTGGGGTCAGTTGGGGGGTGGCTAAGGGAGGAACAACGGGGGGTGGAGAGGTTGTGAAAGGATAACATGGGGAGAAATGCCAGATATAGGTGATGGGGGGATGGAGGCAGCAAACCACCTTGCCATGTATATACCTATGCAACAATCCTGCATGATCTGCACATGTACCTCAGAACCTAAACAAACACACACACACACACACACACACACACACAAAGTCAAAAAAAAAAAAGAAAGAGGTCCACCAGAATCTTCCAGGATCCTTGCAGAACTTGTAGCAAAAAAACTGATCAAAGCAGTGCAAGCTATGGACTGCAGTGGGTATTGTGGAGTCCTCTTCATTTTGGCATTCTAGCATTCCTTTCTCAGCTGCTCAAAGTGGTGGCAGCAGACAGCCCTCAGCTGAGTATCTCTTCAGGGACTGCCTGCAGCTGAAGACAGCTGCCCATACCAAGACCTTCCCCAAGTCCAGTATCTAACAGATGTGGTTTCCCATGCAACCCAAACTGCATAGATTCATCTAGTTAATATTCATATTATCATTCATGTAGCTGATACTGAGACTGGAAGAGTAGACTTGGTCTAGCCTCTGTCCCTTATCAACACCTCATGATGTTTAACCTCTTTGTCTTTGTTCGGCATCCTCCCTTATAATCCTTGAACATCTAATCTAAAACCCTTTCTTCCTCCTCACCTCCTGCTATGGACTGAATTGTGCTCTACTAAAATTTGTACTTTGAAACCCTAACTCACAATGCGATGATATTTGGAGATGGGGATTTGGGGAGATAATTAGATTTAAGTGAAGTCATGAGGTCAGGACCCTCATGAGGGCACTGGTAACCTTATAAGGAGAGAAAGAGACATGCTGTCTCTGCCTGTGAGGACACAGCAAAAAGGTGAGTTCCTGTAAGCCATGAAAAGAGACCTCCCCAGAACCTGACCATACTGATGGCCTTGATTTTGGACTTCCAGCCTTTAGGACTATAAGAAAATAAATGTCTGCTATTTAAGCCACTGGTCTATGGTATTTTGTATGGCTGCCTGAAATGACAAATAAACCTACCAAGAACAAAAATATTAATAAGTTTGAAGGGATTCATTTGTTAAATGTTCCAGGCCCATGTTAGATGCTTCATCTGTTAAATGCTTCAGGCCCATGATGTTTAGGAACAAATATGTCTTCTAATTCTATTAATCTTTTCCATGATAATTACACTGTTTACATTTCCCCTTTTCACAATTTGGTAATTTCTATTTTCCCAGGAAATCATCCATACCAAGGTCCCAAATATATTTTAACAGAGTTACATAATTTTTCAAAATTTTCCTTTTGATTTACTATTTTCTGTTTTCTGTGGTTTTCTTTATTAAGCTAGAAAATGGATTCTCTAGTTTACTGGCTTTTCATGGATCAATTTTTTTTATATTGAATTATTCCTCACTTTTAAAAATTATTTTCTGCTTCTAGCTTATCTCGTTCCATTTCATGTGGCTTAATTTGTTGTTCCTTTTCTAATTTCTCATGTAGACTATATGAAATGTAATTTACTTATTTTATCATTGTTTTTTGTTTAGCAAGATGAATATTAAAAGCTTTGTACTTTTCTATAATCAAAGATTTATCCACATGCTATAGATCTTTAAAGTTGTATTTTTATTATGATTTTCTTACTTTGTTTTTTAATTTACTCTTTGATCCAAATGTCATTAGAGATTTTATAAATTACAAAATATTTAGAATTTCTTGTTAATTTGTAACTTCTATATATGTTGCTATTTGATGACAGATGTGGAATGATCTTTTCCATTTGATTTTTCTTGTGATAAAATGTTTGGTTGATAAAAACAATCTTATCCCATTCATCACTGTTGTTATAGCAAGGTTGGCTTAATTGGGCCTTTTATTTTTTCTTGCAGTTTCCTATAATTTTATCATCTCTTCTCTAGTATACACCTTCTTTTCTCTTACTCTTGCCACCCCAAATTTAGAAAGCATTATGGTCTGTTATTAGATTTTATATCTTCATGCTTCTATTTCTTTTCACCATTTCTTTAAAAGTAAACAGGAATTATCTCACTTTTTTAAAGGTAAAAAAATTATTATGAGACTTTAGCTTAGTCCATTATAATTATACAAATATTAGATTTTATGTATGCATTCTTTCAATATTTATAACATTAAATTTTGCTGCCTAATAGTAATTCCAAACATAATCTTAGTTCCACATTTAAATAGGTTCAATCACTGACCCACTCCTCCACTGCTATGTTTTTTGTTTTGATTATTCTCTTGATTTGATTTTACCTACAAGTAGTAGTTTCAAAGGTATTTTATGTGTATTGTAGTCCACGGGTTTTTGTACATTTGAAAATCTCTCCATTACTTTTATAAACAGGTGATATCTTGAGTAGGTATTCCTCTTCCAAAATCCATAGACCTTGTGTTACTTTCTTCTGGCACTGAAGGATATTAAGCCAGCCTTATTGTCCTCTCATAAAGATGACTTTTTATCATCTGTCCATAGAACCACAGGGTTCTTTCTTTTTCCTTTAATTTTAGAAGGTTTGCTACCTTAAGTCTTCATGTTGATCATTCTTGATGACTCTAGTTATATAATCATATTTCCCGTGATTTCAAGCAGAAAGATTATGGCTTTATAATATTGTTATTCATGACTCTTACTTTTTTCTGTTACAAACCCAATATTGACATTCTCTGTGCCTTTGGAGGCATATCTGTTCATGGATGTGAAATAGCTCCCAGAGTATATTAAGTGAAAAAGTATAAAATATTAAATATAGCATAACTTTCGTATAAAAATCATAAATATATCTGCTTCTTTCTGCAAATAGAAACACAGAATATCTGAATTAGAAATGAATGAAATTAATCACCTATGGAGAAGTGGATGAGGAGAAGGGAAAAGGGATGAAGTATGTACTTTTAATCCTTGGAATAACTTCAATATTTCACATAGACAATAAATTTAAACCAACAAGAATGGGAGGAATCCTCTAACTGAATGCACAAAGAAACAAACACAACTGCATTTTAAATGAATGGGGGAACAGAATCTACCCAAGTACTTTTTGAACACTGTAATTTGACTATATACTCTTAGCCTTAAAAAAACTAAAAACTGTAAATATACAGTAAACTATTATTAGTAGGTTTACTTTTTTAGTGGTGTGGATATGAAAACTTTGAAACTATTTTGGGCATATGAAGGTACTGAACAATTGAATGAATATATTCATGTTGTTGAAAGTCCCACTTCTCACAACAGAGCTGCCAAGGAGAAGTGACAGAAGGCAGAAAGGAGCCCCACAGGCTTGCATTGAGGTATCAATGTACACTCACAATTCCTGATATAGGCATGCATGTACACACACGTTTGTTTTTTTTCTTAGCTCTTTCTACTAAGGGGAGCCAGTAAGCAAACCTAGGCCCCAAATTTATGTTTTAAATATTATTTCCCAGTAAAAGGGAGATGTCAAATATGAAGTGGTACATACCAAATTAAAATAGCTCAGTGATATTCCTTCTTTTACCAGTTAAGACTCTTGTAGATAGAGATCTTTTCCAACCCTCCCAGCCTCGCTCTCTGAGGTTATCAACAGATGAGATACTAGCAAGGAGTCTCCCTCGCCACACTCCTCACCATGGTGTTCGCCGGGCTACTCTCCCAGGTAAAATTCTCTATCCTGTTCTACATTGTTCTCTCCTTCCTTCCTCCTAATTTGTTTTGGTTTTTGTTTGTTTTTTGTGTTCAGAATTGTGGTCCCTAAACTAGTGTAAGTAAAAGGCTTATGATAGATAAAAGAGAAAGATAACAAAGATAACAAAACTTTAGGTATCTCAAACAGCAACAGTTCTGCTGCCATTGGTCTCTCCCTCTCTCTCTCTCTCTCTCTCTTTTTTTTTTTTTTTGGTTGGTAAGAACTTGGCATTTCTGTCCCCAGGTGAGTCAGTGGTTGGGTTCTTGAAAAGTTTACAAATAGACTTTTAAATATGTGTCTAACCATTCTAATTGTGGAAAGAGGTTGAAGTTTCTAGTTTGGGTGGAATTATGAGTTTCAGTCTTTATCTGGGTTGTTCAGTCGAAAATTAGAAGTCTGTGTAAGGGACTGTTAGCTAGCTGCAGTTTTAAACTGAAAGTTGCTTTAATCCTTTTTAAGTAAGCCATTAATCTTCGTTTATTATTTCTTCATTGTATTCTCTGCACACTCTTAAAACTTTGAGGTGTTTAGTCTGGTTTGCAAGCTTTCCTGGCTTTGCTAATGCTCCCCATAAATTACCTAAGATGCTCTCAACGTTTAGGTAGATTCATTTTTTTCTCCTAGAAAAATGCAAAGTAGAGAAGTATGTTCTCCTACTTTCCAGCTATGATTTGCTCAGCCATCTACTTCTCAATACCCCAGGGAAAGTTCAAATACCTCCTCTCACCCTGGGGTGAACAACAACCATTTCTAGCCCTTTCTTCACTTTGCACTATTTTCCTAGGCCTTAAGTAAGTCTGCTAGAGTTGAATTATTCTCGAGGCCAGAGGAGAAAGCTGCTGAAAGGCAGCTGCTGTCACTCTCTCGATCCTCTAATCTCATAATTTCTTCATGGCCTTCTGCACACCAGGGGTCACTGAACAGCCCTCCACACCTGCAGGTGTTATTTTTGCAACTCTTCCCCAGGGTCTTCAAACCAGAGTTGGGCCTTTTCTTGGCTTCCTGCTGCTAAAAGCCAAACAAAGAGAACTGAGAGAACATCATTTATAAAAGCCTCTTCTGAGAGTGGCAGGATGGGAGTAAGACATTTATCTCTGGAGGAAAACACTTTCTCAAAGCACATACCTTGGCCTCCAACATGGACAGGTTTATAAGTAAACATGGTTTAACTATAGCCTTCAGCCAGCCCTGCTCTAGCCAGACTTGCAGTTCCCATTTCTACATTGTGAGCATAGATTCCAGCTCTATAGCCAAGTGAGAAGGGAGGGCTAGGCTCACAGCCATTTGAATCAATGTAGACGGGGAACATGAGGAAGGAGGTAGTAATCAGTGGAAAAAGCAAGCCTAAAACTTCCTCTCAGTACTGTGTTCCCTTCGGCCACCCAGATGCCTGATCAATTCCTCCATCCCCCTTACCATAGTTCCT
Source organism: Cacajao melanocephalus (assembly GCA_963573385.1). NCBI lineage: Eukaryota > Metazoa > Chordata > Mammalia > Primates > Pitheciidae > Cacajao > Cacajao melanocephalus. Next base: position 70,431 of record CAUYLG010037571.1, read on the forward strand.
TCCTTGACATCCATATTGCTGCCATCACAGGCAATGGAGAAAGCAGCACAAAACCTAAACTATGTTTGTCTGATCTGTGCTTATCTTTTCCATGTTGTCAAAATAGCAACAGTGACCTTCATGACATCAGACCTCCCAGGGTCTGATGAAAGCTTTGCAGTTACCACAAACATCTCTTAGAATAGATTTAAAGAAACTTCAGATGTGTTCTTTGATCCCCGCAGGATATTGCTCCCAGTTAAAACACTGGAGTGTCATCATAACATCAAGTTTCAAAAGCATCCCACGTACCAAATGGGTCTTGCATTATAACCCCAAATTCATCATTTTGTTATTGTGAATTTCTCCAAGACTCCTGAGTGATTCTTTTTCCCCACTACTACCACAGTAACTTTCATACATCTTCTCCCACTGGTAACAGTAGAAAAGATGGCAGGCTATTACTGAAAATGCAAAACACCTTTTTGAATATCTACAACCATATGGTAAAATAATGGTATAAATACATATTATTTTTTTAAAAATATCACCTCATATCCCTATAATGCTTAAAAAAGGAACCAAAAATTTTAAATATGCATGTATGTCATCACAAACACAAAAATTAGTCCTATTTTATACAAAAAAACTAAAAATATCTGTCAGTGTATTTGTGATTTTAAACTCAACAGTCAGAAAGAATGCTAACAACAAATTCTCCAGCTCAAAAGCAGAGTGCACTGCAGCAAATCTTGTTATGAGAATAAAATATTCCTTGGCCTAGAATGCCCTTCCATCAATTCACCAACTACCTGCAAAAACTCTTCATTCTTCAACTTTGCTGAAACAATGCCAGCTCAGTCAAGTTTTGACAACTCCTATTGTCCTGTCAGGCTCAATTACATCAATTCTCTCTCCTGTGTGTTTTCATGTCTATTTTAGATAGCATATATGACATTGCTATGTAAATATTTGTTCCTTCAACTAAATTATGAAGTTTTTATAATGAGAAAGTAGCATACAGAAAATATTCCATAGTTGTTTGATGGATTTCTTAATGCCTTAAATCAAAAACACAGCCTTACCTAAAACAGGAAAAGTTTATGTGACTCTTCAACTCATGTTAGGAAGCTGAGTAGTTAGAGATACAAAATCAATAAAGTCTGTGGCTGCCTTCCACAGCCAATATTTGATATGCAAAACAACACCAATGCATTTTACTTGACAGAGAATTCAGTATCGATAGCAGGGCCCCAGCTACATAAGTTTCAGTGCCCAGTTTGAAATAAAAATGCAGGGATCCTTCTCCAAAATAATAGAAAAAAAAAAGTTCTATTAAAGGTCCTAAATGGCCAGAAACAGTGGTTCATGCCTGTAATCACAGCTCTCTGGAAGGCCAAGGCAGGAGGATCACTTGAGCCCAGAAAATCAAAGCTGCAGTGAGCTATGATCACACCATCACGCTCTAGCCTGGGTGACCAAGTGAGACCCCCACTCTTAAAAAAAAAAATGCTAAAATACAAATATTTTATTTCTTCAGCAGCCTCTACTTGTCATGGTATTTTGCCATTTAATGTCATCCAAAGTTAATAAAAATTAAAATGTTTAATTATTAGCATGAATTACACCATTTATCTTTATATTGAGCAAGCCAATTTTAAGTGAGCATGTAAGAGTATTTATCTCATGTGCAGAATCACCAAAATTATAATACATGATTCATATTTTGTAATTCCCACATGTATATGTATTTCATTCTCACCAGAGCAGTAGAAACAATGAACAAAACTAATTCATCTTTATTTATTGCACTTTGATATGAACAGATTCTACCAACATGCTTTATCTTCAGCTTTTGGGTGAATAATGAAGAATTTAAAGGAAAACATGTAACTATGAGTTGCCCTATGTTTTCTTTTTTCTCCTATGACGTTATTTTCAGCATAAGCTGTTGGCTACTACAAGAAAATGACACAAGTAGGAAAGAATATGGTAAGAATTCCTTGGTTGTTCCTTTTTCTTGGAATGCTGTCACCCTCTTTCCACACTTGAAGCATGTTCTGGTTCAAATGGAAAGTGTGGCTTCTTGGGAGTCTCCATGGACCCACTTGTTGAGTCTTATATGTGACATGTGTACCTTGCCCTCACTTTAAGTCTCACTTCACATCCATGCATCGAGGGTCCACTGGGATTTTGTACAGGGCATCGTGTGTGCATTATCTGTGAATGGGGCACCATGGAATGGCACACACATATTGCATGTGACTCCTCTGCTCATGCACATACTCCGTTCTCCTGCTGTGCTTCACTTATAATACACAAACTCAAAAATAAAATTGAGGCCGGGCGCTGCGGCTTACACATGTAATCCCAGCACTTTGGGAAGCTAAGGCAGTTGGATCACCTGAGGTCAGGAGTTCAACACCAGCCTGGCCAACATGGTGAAACCCACCTCTACTAAATATATAAAAATTAGCCAGGCATGGTGGCAAGGGCCTGTAATCCCAGCCACTTGGGGGGCTGAGGCAGGAGAATCACTTAAAGCCAGGAGGCAGAGGTTGCAGTGAGCCAAGATCCCACCACTGTACTCCAGCCTGAGCAACAAGAGTGAAACTCTGTCTCAAAAAAACAAAGATAAAGTTTTTAATTTCAGGATGGTGACAAGGAAGCAATAAACCAAGCATGGGCTCTTCTGAGCTGCACACTCATGGATCTGGACCTGATAGATTAGTTTGTGTACTGTACAGTATGAGTTACGTAACTTGGAGGTGAGATCCTCTGAACCATCCCATTACCAACTGACAGAACCAGGCTGATTTCCCAGGGTTCTGTTAAAACAGACCTTTATCCTATCGCCTCATATTCAGTTTCAGGTGAAAATGTTATCCACTCACACTGGACTTTTTGCAGGTAGCCACAACTAGAAGTATTTGGGTTGGGCTGAGCGTATTCCTATTTTCAAAGTTCTCTGTCTTTAACAGCTTGCCTTGCTTTCCAAGCAGAACATTCCACAGCAAAGTGCAGTAATAAGGAGTGCACACCACATGAAGCCCATGCTGGGTTTCTGCTGCCTAAGCCCAGTTGAATTCTCTTCATGAGCAGGAGCTTGCAAGCCCCAAGTTGTTAAACACAGTTATGGAAGAAATCTGGAGGTGGAAACCTTGTCAATCACCGACAATGGGGTTTGCTCAGCTGATAATAGAGCTACTGCTGCTGCTTAAGAAAGATTGCTGTTAGCATTTTGGAAAAGGCAGCAGAGTGACCTTCCTTCCTGAGAGCCAAAGACCCAAAGTGTCTGAAAGCTTTGCTATTAGGTTCTTTTTTCTTCTCATTCTTTCTCTCCACACCTGGGATTCAAGAGGCATTAAAGCACTTTAAGCCAAAGGAGCTATCATCTCTGTGGAGCTTTTCACATTAGGCTCTACCACTTAGCAATTAATTAGATTATGACTGATTATTATTTACTTTTCCTGTCACTTCATTCTACCAATAGAAGCATACATCCTCCCAAAGAGTATTTCTGTGTGTTAATACAATCATCTTCACTTTTGGTGAATGTTTGATTTCAATGAAACATGATGAATAGCTGTGATACCTGTATCAGCATTGATGTCAGTGAAAAGAAAGGCACAATAACTAAAGAATTATTTTTTGCTCCCTGCAGAGATTACCCCAGTATCAGGGGCTGACATTCTGTCAGTCATTGAGGTGTAAGTTATATGCAATAAAGCTCACCAATTTAAAACACCTAACTTGATGAGTTTCGACATACCACCACTACCACAAGCGTGATACAAAACATTCCTTTCACTCTACGCCCCTTTGTAGTAAATTTCCTCTTTTCACAACTTGGCCTTGGCAACAGCTCCTGTGATTGCTATCCGTATAGTTTTGTCCTCTTAAGAAATTCCTGCAGGCCGGGTATAGTGGCTCACATCTGTTATCCCAGCACTTTGGGAGGCCGAGGTGGGTAGATCACCTGAGGTCAGGAGTTCCAGACCAGCCTGACCAACATGAAGAAATGCAGTCTCTACTAAAAATACAAAATTAGCCTGGGAGGGAATTGGTGCATGCCTGTAATCTCCGCTATTCAGGAGGCTGAGGCAGGAGAATGGCTTGAACCTGGGAGACAGAGGTTGCAGTGAGCCAAGATCATGCCACTGCACTGTAGTATGGGCAACAAGAGCAAGACTCCGTCTCAAAAAAAAAAAAAAAAAAAAAATTCCTGGCCAGGCACGGTGGCTCACACCTGTAATCCCAGCACTTTGGGAGGCCAGGTGGGCAGATCACGAGGTCACGAGATCGAGACCATCCTAGCCAACATGATGAAACCCTGTCTCTACTAAAAATACAAAAATTAGCCAGGTGTGGTGGCACGTGCCTCTGGTCCCAGCTACTTGGGAGGCTGAGGCAGAAGAATTGCTTGAACCCGGGAGGCGGAGGTTGCCGTAAGCCAAGAATGTACCACTGCACTCCAGCCTGGCGACAGAGCAAGACTCTGTCTAAAAAAAAAAAAAGAAAAGAAATTCCTGTCAATGGAATTATACAATATCTATTCCTTTATGACTGGCCACTTTCATCTGACACAATACTTTTTAGCTTCATCCATGCTGTTACATGTTAATTCATTTTTATTAATAAATTGTATCTATTGTATGTTTAAACCACAATTTGTTTATCCATTGGCCTACTGATAAAAATTACATTTGTTCCCTGCTTGAAACTATTATGAATAAAGTTGCTGTGAACACTTTTGTGCTCATTTTCCGAAGAAATGTATGTGTTTCTCATAGGCAGAAACCTAGGAGTGGAAATGCTAGGTCATATAGTAAGTGTACATTTAACTTTATAAGAAACTGCTGGCTAGGCACAGTGGCTCATGCCTATAATCCCAGCATTCTGGGAGGCCAAGGAGGGCAGATCACCTGAGGTCAGGAGTTCAAGACCAGCTTGACCAACACGGTGAAACCCTGTCTCTACTAAATACACAAAAATTAGTTGGGTGTGGTGGCCTATAGTCCCAGCTACTCGGGAGACTGAGGCAGGAGTCTCAGTCTCCTTGAACCTGGGAGGTGAAGGTTGCAGTGAGCTAAGGTCATGCCCTCCACTCCAGCCTGGGTGACAGAGTAAGACTCCACCAAAAGAAAGGAAGGAAGGGAGGGAGGGAGGGAAGACGAAACTGCTAAATTATTTTCCAAGCAGTTATATCACTTCTCATTCTCACCAGCAGTGTATGAGACCATTCTACCTCCTCACCAACTCTTCCTATTGTCAGTCTTTTGGATTATAGCCATTCTGTCAGGTAGCAGAGGTATCTCATTGTGTTTTTTTTTCTTTCCAACTTTTATTTTAGGTTCAAGGGGTACATGTGTGGGTTTGTTACAGGGGTAAATTGCAAGTTATGGAGATTTGGTGTACGGATAATTTTGTCACCCAAGTAGTCAGGTGACAGATAACTTGTTACCTATTGGGTGATAGTACCCAATAGGCAGTGTTTCAATTCTCACTCACCTCCCACCCTGTGCCCTCAAATAGGCCCCAGTGTCTATTGTTCCCTTCTTTGTGCCCATGTGTATTCAATGTTTAGTTCCAATTTATATTTGGTTTTCATTTGGTTTTCTGTTCCTCCATTGATTTGCTTAGGATTATGGCCTCTAATTTCATCCATGTTGCTACAAAGGCTATGATCTCATTTTTTATAGTTGTATAGTATTACATGATTTATATGTACCACATTTTCTTTATCCAGTCCACTGTTGATGGGCATCTAGGTTGGCTTCATATCTTTGCTATTGTGAATAGTGTTGCAACAAACATACACACGTTTTGCATTTTCTTACTAATGGTGTTGAACACTCTTTTATATATGTATTGGACATCTGTGAAATGTCTGTACAAATATTTGGCCCACTGTTTTTTCAGCAGACTGTCTTATAGAATTATGAGTTCTTCATGTACTCTGTATGTAAGTACTTATCAGATATATTTTGCAAATATTTTCTCTTAATAAGTGTCTTGACATTTCTCTCAATAAAATGTCTTGACATTTTATTTCTATGAGTCTTTTGAAGAACAAAAGTTAATCATTTTAATGAAGCTTAATTCCTCATTTCTTTTATATTGCATCAATTTAAGAAATCTTTGTCTAACACAGAGTCATAAATATTTTCTCCTATTTTTAAAGAAATTTTATAATTTTAGCTCCCACTAGGTACTTGATCAATTTTGAGTTAATTATAGTTTTGTATAGTTGTAGTTTTGTATATACAAAACTATACAGTGTGAAGTAGGGCCCATATTGTCTATTTTTTTTTTAACATCTGACTGTTATAGCACTATTTGTTAAAAAGCTTATCCTTTTTCATTCAATCGCCTTTGCACCTGTCAAAAATCATTTGACTATATATGTATGGATCTCTATTTCTGGACTCTCTTTCTGTTCCATTAATCTATGTGTCTATCCTTATGCAAGTAGCACACTCTCTTCATTATTGTAGCCTCATAGAGAGACTTGAAATCAGATTGTGCAGATTCTCCACTTTTCTTCTTTTACAAAATTGTTTTGACATTTCTAATTCCTTTGCTTTTCTATATGAGTTTTGGAATAAGCAGGCTGTCAATTTATTCCAAAATGATCTGTTTAAATTTTAGTTGGAATTACATTTAACTCATAGATCAATTTGAGAATTTACATCTTAATTATATTGAGTCTTCTAATTCATAAGCATGAAATATCTCTCCATTATTAAAATCTTTTTAATTTTTTTCAGTAAAATTTTAAAGATTTCACTTTTTAGATTTTGTACCTATTTTATAAAATTTATCCCTAGAAAATTCATCATTTTTCATCAGCTATGATTTTGCTATTTGAATTTTCTAATTATGTGTTGCTATTGTATAGAAATGCAATGGATTTTTTTATGTTGACCTTGCATTTTGTGATATTGTTGAGTTCATTTATTTGTTGTGGGTGGGATTTTTTTTTTTTATTCTTTAAGGTATTCTACATTGATCATGTTGCCTTAAAAAAGGAGATTTACATTTTCTTATCAATTCTACGATTTTTGAAATTCCTATATTATTGCACTGTGAAGGATCTCAACAACAATGTTGACAGGAAGTGAAGATATACCTCCTTGATTTGCTCCCAATTTGGGAGGAAAAGATTCAGTCTTTCACCATTAAGATGCTGTTAAAAATTATTTTTATAATATTGAATATTTATATCAGATTGAAAAAGCTATCCTACTATTCCCAGTTTGCTGAATTTTAATGACAAATGGGTTTTGAATATTGCCAGATGCTTTCTCATAATCTATTCAGATGATAACATGGATTTTCATTTTTTAGTCTGTTAAAATGGTGAATTACATTGACTGCTTTTTAAAATGTTAAAGTAACTTTGCATTCTTAAACATCGTTTGGTAATGATATATTATACTTTTCTATAAGTTGTTAAATTCAATTTGCAAATATTTTGTTAAAGACTTTTTAATCTATAGTCATGAATGATATTGGTCTGCTGTTACCATTTCTTATTATATCTTGCCTGGTTTTGATATCAGAGTAAAACTGACCTCAACAACATAAATTGGAGAATTTTAACTTTCTGAAATAATTTATGTAGAATTGATATTTTTTCACTTATAAAAAAGTTTATATAATTCAGCAAGAAGGTCATCTGGGTGAAGTATTTTCTTTCTGAGGAGGTATTTGACAACAGATTAAAATTTTTAAATAGATACAGGACAACCTCCTTCCTTAGTGAACTTCGGCAATTCATGTCTTTCAAGGAATTTGTCACATGATTCAAGTTGTCATATTTATTGTCATAAAGATGTTCATAATGTTTTCTTGCTATCTTTTTTATCTCTATAGTATTTCTGATATTGGTAATTTGTTTTCTATTTTTTACTGATCTATATAACTAGAGGATTACTATTATTATTTTCAAAGAACCAACCATTAATTTCATTAATCTTACTTATTAATTTTTAACTTTCATTGATTACTGCTGTTATCTTTGTTTCTCTTCCTCTATTTACTTTGGATTTTGATTTCTCTTCAGTTTTAGTTTCTTTAGGTAAACATCTAGATTCTTTAAAGAACTGTTTTTGTTTAAATAATAAATCAATAACATATATTTTCCTCTAAACACTGCTTTAGTGACATCCCCCAAAATTAACTTGCTTTGTTTATATTTTTAATAAGTTACATATTTTCTAATTTCTCTAGCAAGTCTATCTTAGATCCATGGGTTATTTAGAAGTGTGTTACTTAATTTCAAAGTATTTGGGATTCATTTCTAATTTATTTCTGCTTTAAAAAGAGAACACATTTTGAATGATTTCAATTCATGCCTTTATTGAGACTTGTTTCACGGCTTAGAATATTTTATATCTTGATAAATATTCCACTTGAAAATAATATTTATTTGGTTGTTTTTAAACAGAATGTTATGTAAATGCCAATAGGTCAAGTTAATAACATTGTTCAAGTTTTTTATATCTTTACAGATTTTCCTTGTACTTATTAACTCAATTACTGAGAGGCACTCTTCTGCATTTGTCTGTTTTTCCTTTCAAGTCTCGGTTTTTATGTCATAATTTTTGAAACTCTGATATTGGATACAATATGAAATATGTCTCTATTCCTAGTAATACTCTTTACTATGAAATCTGATATAAATATAGCCAGTCCAACTTTTATTTGATTTGTATTTGTACAGTACATCTTTTACCACCTTTTTTTTTTTACTTTGATCTTATCTGGTGGGTCTTTATATTTAAAATGATATGTCTTTTAGACAGCATAGAGAAGAATCTTACCTTTATGTGTCAATTTCTGCCATCTATTTGATACATTTAAACCATTTATATGTAATGTGATTATTAATATGGCTGAATTTAAGTCAACCACCTTGCCATTATTTTTTGTTCCACCTCTTCTTTGTTCTGCTTTCTTTGGAATGAACTGTGTAGTTTTTGTTCTTCTCTTCTATTGCTATCATTTTCTTGTTATACTTCATATTTTGGTATTTTTAAATGGTTCTTTCAGGCTTCCATAATGTTTACTTTTAATAAATATTGTATCATATAAATTTACCACAGTATACTTATATTACCCTACTTTCTTCCTTTGTGGTGTTGTGGTCATACATTTTACCACTACATATGTTATAGCCTCCACATTGTCATTCTTATTTCTGCTTTAAACAGTTATCTTTTAATGCACCTTAAAACAATTCACACAGCAGGCCTTTACTTTTACCCTCATATCTACTATTTCAATTGCCCTTCATTCTTTTGTGTGACTCCAAATTCCCATAGAGTATCATTTTCCTTCTGTCTGAAAAATTTCCTACAATATTTTTTTCCTGTACCTAACTGCTGATAGTAGATCCTTTCAACTATCAGCCTGAAAAAGCCCTTATTTTATATCATTTTTGAAAACAATCTTTGCTGGGTATAGAAATCTCAGTCTACATTTTTTCTTTTAGTACTTTACATTGCTCCATTATCTTCTGGCTTGCTTGGTTACTCAAAGGAAGTCTGATTTCATTGCTATCAAAATTTACCATCTGTATGTAACATGCTTTTTCTCTCTGGCTGCTTTTTAAATTTTTTCTTTATCATTGGTTAAGAGAAATTTGATGTAACTTGTCATGATTTGTTGTTTCAGTAAATTGTGAATAGAGTTTTAAACAAACTTGGAAAACATTTTGACTATTACTTTTTCATATATATTTTGTCCCCTATTTTTTTTTTCCACTTTTTCTCATAATGCAATTAAACATATGTTAGGGGAGATCCCAAGATGACTGAATAAGAGGCAGCTCCGGAAAGCAGCTTCCAGCGAGAGAGGTGCAGAAGACGAGTGGTCTCCACAATTCCAAGCGAGGTACCAGGTTCATTTTGTGGGTCTGGTTGGACCGTGAGTATAAACCAGATAGGGCAAGTTGAGGCAAGGTGGGGCACTGCCCCACCCAGGAGGTGCGTACAACCAACTCGAGGGCCAGGGGATCTCCCTCTCTGGGACTTCGGTTCACATACAGCACTCCACCCAAGCCCTCTACATCCCACAAAACAGGAGGTCTTCACAGGGCTGAAAAAGCTCAGTGAGCTGCCTCAACAGGACAGAACAGCAATTTCGGCTGGCACCAGGGCTGTCAGCATAGATCTAGGTGGAAGCACTGGCTTGATGCAAACGCCAGAAAGCCAGCTGGTTGGAGCTACCCGCCCCCCAGAAAAAAGGGGAACTGAAAACAGGGAAACAGCCAATACGGCAGGATGGGTCCCCCGCCCCGCCCCTCCCGCCCCCACCACCTCACAAAGCCCAGCAGGCTAAAACACTCTCACTCCAGAGTGTCACACCCCGAACATCAGTTAGAGAGCAACCAGGAGCAATCGAGCTCCGCAGGGGGAAGGGAAGCCGCCATTGCAGAACCCAGCCTAATTTTCCTGAGTAAATAAAAGATGCAGCAGCTCCACTGAATCCATGGCAGCCCAGCAGTGCCTCCTCAGGCAGACAAAGGAAAAGCCACCTCCCCAAGCAGCTGCCTGAGATCAAAACTATATAAATCCAACACGATGGAAAGAAACCAGCAGAAGAAGAATGAAACCATCAAAAACCAGAACACCTCCCCCCACCAGGAGACCACAACTCCTCACCAGCAAGGGAACAAAGCTGGACGGAGAATGAATTTGACGAATTGACAGAAGCAGGCTTCAGGAGGTGTGTAATAACAAACTTCTCTGAGTTAAAGGAACGTGTTCTATCCCAATGCCAGGAAACCAAAAACCTTGAAAAAACGTTAGATGAAATGCTAACTAGAATAACCAGCTTAGAGAAGAACATAAATGACACGATGGAGCTGAAAAACACAGCACAAGAACTTCGAGAAGCATACACGAGTTTCAATAGCCGAATAGATCAAGCAGAAGAAAGGATATCAGAGATTGAAGATCAATTCAATGAAATAAAATGAGAAGGCAAGAAAAGAGAACAAAGAGTGAAAAGAAATGAACGAAGCCTTCAAGAAATATGGGATTATGTGAGAATACCTAATCTATGCTTGATCGGTGTACCAGAAGATGACGAGGAGAATGAATCCAAGCTGGAAAACACTCTTCAGGATATTATCCAGGAGAACTTCCCCAACCTAGCAAGGCAGGCCAACATTCAAATTCAGGATATACAGAGAACACCACAATGATACTCCTCTAGAAGAGCAACCCCAAGGCACATAATCATCAGATTCACCAGGGTTGAAACGAAGGATAAAATGCTAAGGGCAGCCAGAGAGAAAGGTCGGGTCACCCACAAAGGGAAGCACATCAGACTCACAGCAGATGTCTCGGCAGAAACCCTGCAAGCCAGAAGAGAGTGAGGGGCCAATATTCAACATCCTTAAAGAAAAGAACTTTCAACCTAGAATTTCATATCCAGCCAAACAAAGCTTCATAAGTGATGGAGAAATAAAATCCTTTACAGACAAGCAATTGCTGAGATATTTTGTCACTACCGGACCTGCCCTACAAGAGCTCCTGAAGGAAGCAAAGGAAGCGCTAAACACAGAAAAGAAAAACCAGTGCCAGCCACTGCAAAAAAGAACCAAATGGTAAAGACCAATGACACAATGAAGGAATTACACGAACCAAAGAGCAAAACAACCAACCGGTAACAAAACGGCAGGATCAATTCACACATAATGATATTAACATTAAATGTAAAAGGACTAAATGCTCCAATCAAATGACACAGACTAGCAAATTGGATAAAAAGCCAAGAACCATCGGTGTGCTGTATTCAGGAGACCCATTTCACATGCAAAGACAT
>CAUYLG010037572.1:0-18276 GCA_963573385.1 Cacajao melanocephalus
TTGATCCAGCAATCCCACTACTGGGTATCTACCCAGAGGAAAAGAAGTCATGATGTGAAAAAGATATTTGCACATGCATGTTTATAGCAGCACAATTCGCACTCGCAAAAACATGAAACCAAACCAAATGCTCATCAGTCAACAAGCGGATAAAGAAACTGTATTATACATATACAATGGAATGCTACTCAGCCATAAAAAGGAATGAATTAATGGCATTCCCAACCTGCATGGGATTGGAGATCATTGTTCTAAGTGAAGTTAACTCAGGAATGGAAAAGTAAACATGGTACGTTCTCACTCATAAGTGGGAGCTAACCTATGAGGATGCAAAAGCGTAAGAATGATACAGTGGACTTTGGGGACTTGGGGCAAAAGGGTAGGAAGGGTGAGGGATAAAAGGCTACAAATTGAGTTCACTCTACACTGCTCGGGTGATGTGTACACCAAAATCTCACAAATCACCACCGAAGAACTTAATGTAACCAAATACTACATGTTCTCCAAAAACCTATGGCAATAAAAAACTAAAAAAAAAAAACTTTTAAATTTAAAAGTAAATGTATAAAAATCAGCAGAGCCCACACTATTGAGCTGTGTGTTGAAGGACTTCCAGTTCTTTCCAGGTCCATAGGAATTAGACCCCAGGGTATGACAGATTAGCCAAACAAGTATGAAAACTCTATCTGCCATCTCACACAGAAGAGTCTTGGACAACAGAAACATCTGGCATAAGTGAAAGTAGGGAAAATGCTAGCCAGGTGTTTTAAATGAGTTCAGTTTTGAAAACTCAAGCTATTTCACTCCCTCCCTCCTTACCCTAAGGCTGAGTTTCTCAACATGGACACTGTCGACTGCATGTGCCGGATAACTCTAAGTTACGAGGGCTGTCCTGGCTTTATAGATGTTTCACAGCATCTCTGGCCGCTCTACCTAGTGCATGCCAGTTGCAAACCACACGCCCTTCCCCAGTTGTGGCTTCATTCGTCTTTAGTGATATAAATTGAAAATATTTCCCCCCAGCTTGTCATCTGTTTTCTGGCATTGCTTCTGGTCATTTTGGCATATACTTTTTTAATGTAGTCAACTTTAATAATTTTTCTTTTATTCTTTCTGGACTTAAGTCATATTCACAAGGAGCAATCTGTAGATTGTTTCTGGATTTCGTTTCTGAATATTGAGTCATATTTCCTGGATTTTGAGTCATAGTTAGAAAATCTTTCTAATTTGAGTCATAGTTAGAAAACATAGATTGTTTCTGGATTTTGAGTCATAGTTAGAAAATCTTTCTCTATTCACAAAGAGCAATCAAGAACCAAAAGTCTTTGAACACACAGCTCGATCATGTTGGCTCTGCTCATTTTTATACATTTATTTTTAAATTTAAATCTCTATTCACAAAGAGAAATCTCTTTAACGAAGAAGAATCTCTAGATTATAGTGTTCACCAATGTTTTCTTCTAGCGTTTGTACATTTTATTTTTTATATTTAGATTGCTGATCCCTTTAAAGTTTATTCTGGTGTATGGGAAATAGAGGTCCAATTTTAACTCACTTTCAAGTGACTTTCAGCTTTTTCACCTTTGTTTGTTGAAAAACCACATTTTCACTAATGTCTTCACATGCCACCTATGTTATTTATCAAATAGCTACATATACTTGGGTCTGATTCTGGACTATTTGGTTCTGTTGATCAGATTATTTCAATTATAGAGGTTTACTCATATGATTTAATATCTTCTACATGCGTTCTCCTTACTGTTCCTCTGCTTCAAATTTTCCTGGCTATTCTTGCTGCTTTTTCTCCCATACAAACTTTTTTTTTTTTTCCAGTTGGAGTCTCACTCTGTCGCCCAGGCTGGAGTGCAGTGGTGCAATGTTGGCTTACTGCAACCTCCATCTCCCGAGTTCAAGCAATTCTCTTGCCTCAGCCTCCCGAGTAGCTGGGATTACAGGCACATGTCACCATGCCTGGCTAATTTTTGTGTTTTTAGTAGAGATGAGGTTTCAGCATGTTGGCCAGCTGGTCTAGAACTCCTGAACTCATGATCTGCCCTCCTTAGCCTCCCAAAGTGCTGGGATTACGGGTGTGAGCCACTGCGCCTGGCCTCGTCCATAGAAATTTAAGAGTCAACTTGTCCAGCTCTAAAAAAAAAAAATCCTGTTGGCGGTGCATGTTGACTTACACCTGTAGTCCCAGCACTTTGGGAGGCCAAGGCAGGTGGATCACTTGAGGTCAGGAGTTCAAGACCAGCCTGGCAAACATGGCAAAACCTCATGTCTACTAAGAATACGAAAATTAGCCAGGTGTGGTGGTGTGCACCTTTTATCCCAGCTGCTTGGGAGTCTGAAGCAGGAGAATTGCTTGAACCCTGAAGGCAAAGGTTGCAGTGAGCTGAGATGGCGCCTTTGCACTCCAGCCTGGGTGACAGAGCGAAACCTTGTTTCAAAAAAAATAAAATTGTTTTTTAATAAAATTATAGACAAACAGGCCAGGTTCAGTGGCTCACACCTGTAATCCCAGCACTTTCGGAGGCAGAGGTGGGTGGATCACCAGAGTGAGACTCCGTCTCAAAAATAAAAATTAAAATTAAAAAAATAAAAATAAATCTTGTTGGTAATTTATTTGAAACATATTGAATTTACATATTACCTTGTTATAAACCAACATTTGTACTTTGATTTAGCTGTTCTAGCCAAGAACATGCTGGGTCTTTCTATTCATTCAAATAATATTTTTCCTTTTTCCTTTAAAGTTTTCTTCATGTAAGATTTCATATTTCTTGTTTAGTTTATTTCTTTTATTTTTTATTTTTTTGAGATGGAGTCTTGCTTTGTCACCCAGGCTGGGGTGCAGTGGTGTGATCTCAGCCCACTGCAACCTCTGTCTCCCGAGTTCAAGTGATTCTCCTGCCTCAGCCTCCCGAGTAGCTGGAACTACAGGTGTGTGCCACCACGCCCAGCTAATTTTTGTATTTTTAGTAGAGACAGGGTTTCACCATGTTGGCTAGGATGGTCTCAATCTCTTGACCTCGTGATCCACCCACCTTGGCCTCCCAGAGTGCTGAGATTCCAGGCGTGAGCCACCACACTCGGCCTGTTTAATTTATTTCTAGTTATTTTATCTCTTTGTTGATATTGTATGTAATCAAGTTTCTTCCATTATATTTTCCCCTAGCTTTTGTTTGGAGATGAGAAAAATTTTCTTAGTATTTTTATTTTTTGTTGATTCTTTTAAGTCATCTGTAGCTATACTGTATCACCTATAAATAGAAATAGTGGTACTTCTTTCTCCAATGTTCGTCTCTCTAAATGTTTTCTCTTGTTTGATTGCTTTGGCTGATACCTTCAATAGTGCAAATTGCCTAACCACTTGTGTCATTAGTATCTACAAAATGAAAGGGTAAGCCCATATGGTTTCACCAAAGGGCAAGGCATTCCTAACCTCAATTGCTTCTTCTCAAAATAGGTTTACTGGGCAGGGAGACCTAGGAAGGGGTTCTGTAGTCTGGCATTCTCTACCATCCTGCCTGGATTTAAATTAGGTTGAAGAACTATTTCTAAATTATGTAGGTTAATAATTCTGGGCTCAACCTCCTCCTAGAAAGACATATCTGGCATAAAGTTGCTTCATACATGTTTATCACATTTTCATTACATCGTATTCTAACAGTCTTATAATGAAAAACAATCAAAACCAAAAGTAGTCAGGTTTTTGGTAATAAACGAGATGAGTGCGCAATTGGAGAACTACTCTGATGAGTGGTTCTGATGCTCACGGGACAAAGGCCTGGGTTTACAGTTGTCTACAGTCAAACGTGAAAAAGTCATTTGATGTGGCACCACTGGAAATGCGTACAAGCCATTTCTTCCTTTCCTTTTTAGCCATTTGCAGAGGGGAAAGGAGAGGGGGTGTTGGCATTCTCTAAAAGAGACCACTGGAAAACCTGTCTCCAGAGCCTCATGTCTGGAGTTCTAAAGGTAACATTCAGGCCCTTCTGTATTTTTTCTCTTTCCTCTCTTTCTCATTTAATAAAAAATTCGGTAATCATGCAATATATACTTGGGGCTAACCTCCTGGTGGAGAGTCTTGCCCTCTCTCTGGACCCAGAGTGAGGGAGGAAAGATAAATGGGGGTGAATCAATGGACTTCTGAGTCTCATTTTAGTTTCCCTCAGAACTTTTCAGGGACTGGGCCTTCACTCAAGAAATTTCCCAGGTAGCTGTCTTGAAAAATGAGTTCAGGGTGCCACTAAGCTATTTCAGTGCCAGGCGATGGCTGGAGGAGAGGTTAATGCCAGTTTTAGAGGACACTAGAGAGCCAAAGGCAGGAGTCTCGCAGTCCACTTGCAGAGGATCACACTCACAATTGTTGTTCAACAGAATCACTGATTCATTGGTGTTTAATGTTCAGGAAATTATTTCAAACATAAGATGGCATTACAAAGACCCGACTCCAGGAAAAGTCTTTTTCTTTCCCACCAGCTTAATTGGTCCCTGCTGCTAACCATGACTAAAAACACATGACTTTTACTTAGCAATTTTTTAAAACTTCTCTGGATAGGGGCTAGTTCAGTTTTGGTTTGAAAGGACTTCAATACTCCATGTACAATAAAAGTAAACAAAGCCTTTTTGGTATATAAACCAAAAAACATCTGAGATAAGTATCAATCAACTTAGAAGTTTATTTTACCAAGGTTAAGGATGTGCCCATGACATAGACTCAGGAGGTCCTGAGAACATGTGCCTAAGGTGGTTGGGGCACAGCTTGGTTTTATACATTCTGGGGAGACATAAGACATCAATCAACACATATAATATGTACATTGGTTTGATTTGGAAAGGTGAAACAACTCGAAGTCGTTGGAGAGGCTCCAGGTCACAGGTAGATTCAAAGATTTTCTGATTTGCAATTTGGTTTGAAAGAGTTTATCTGAAGACCTGGAGTCAATAGAAGGCAGTATCTGGGTTACAGTAGGGGGTTGTGGAGACCAAGGTTCTTATTATACAGATGAAGCCTCCGGGTAGCAGGCTTCAGGAAAAATAGACTGTAAATGTCTCTTATCAGACTTAAACTGGTGCCAGACTCTTAGTTAATTCTCTTCTGGATCAGGAAAAAGACCTGGAAAAGGGAAGGGATTCTCTACAGAATGTAGATTTCCCCCACAAGAGATAGCTTTGCAGGGCCATTTCAAAATATGCCAAATAAATATATTTTGAGGTAAAATACTTTGATTTCTCTCAGGGCCTGCTATCTGTCATGTGATGCTATACTAGACCCTAGCTGGAATTTGGTGTCTGATGGCTAAAAAAAAAAAAAAAAAAGCTGTTTTATTGGTATTACAACTGAAAAGGGCATTTCTTATTCCCAAGTCATTAGTTACGGAGGGACAGTAGGAGGGATGAACAAAAACTGAGTTGGATTCAGGCCTGACACATATGGAGTGAGTCATCTCAGAACACTCTTTCAAGAAACTTATCTGGGAAGAATGAGAAGGCAAACGAGCTGGAGGTGAGACCGTGTCCTTTGAGATAGGAGCCTTGGCCAAGACCCATACAATGTGTGAGGAGCAGTATCACACCTCTTCCGCCCCTACAAATTGATACTCTCATATTTAAAATCTGAGTTAAGGCCCGGCACAGTGGCTCACACCTGTAATCCCAGCACTTTGGGAGGCTGAGGTGGGTGGATCACTTGAGGTCAGGAGTCTGAGACCAGCCTTGCCAACATGGTGAAACCCCGTCTCCACTAAAAATACAAAAAAAAATTAGCTGGGCATGGTGGTTCATGCCTATAATCCCAGCCACTCAGGAGGTTGAGGCAGGAAAATTGTTTGAACCTGGGAAGCGGAGGATGCAGTGAGCCAAGATCGAGCCACTGCACTCCAGCCTGGGCAACAGACTGAGACTCCATCTCAAAAAAAAAAAAAAATAATTAATTAATTAGCCAAGCGTGGTGGTGGGTGCCTGCAATCCCAGCTACTTGAGAGGCTGAGGCAGGAGAATCGCTTTAATCCAGGAAGCAGAGGTTGCGGTGAGCTGAGATCGCACCGTTGCACTCCAGCCTGGGTGTCACAGCGAGACTCTGTCTCAAAAATAGATAAATAAACATAAAAATAAAATCTGAGTTAAATTTAAATAATTGTATTGTTCCAGAGTTTTTTAAAAAAATATCACTGGTCATAAGAATTTGAAGAATAGCTAAATAACAAAATAGAGGTTTCTGTCTCTGTTTTTCTTTCTTTTTCCATACAAGAGAAGCTAATCTTATCTGGTCTGGAATCACTTGGGAGACATTTCAAAATGTTAGTTAAGAGCCAGGTGGGCAGGTGCCCATTGAGTTGGGATGGACCGCAGCTGACTGAACAGCCTCCCTTGAGCTCCCAGGACTTTGCTGAAGGGAGTGGGGTCAATTTGCATGAGGAGCTCAGGAAAACTGCTCCTCAGGTGCCCAGTTAGAGACACCCAGTGGGCTTCACCAGAGTAGTGCTGACCACGGCTACAAAGTTCCTGTGACAACAAAGCTCCTAAAACTGAAAAAGTAAGCCAGCAAACAAAAATAATTGCAGGCCGGGCACCATGACTCAGGCCTGTAATCCCAGCACTTTGGGAGACCAAGGCAAGCAGACCTCAAGGTCAGGAGTTCGAGATCAGCCTGGCCAATATTGTGAAACCCCATCTCTATTAAAAATACAAAAATTGACCAGGCATGGTGGCTCACACCTGTAGTCCCAGCACTTCAGGAGGCCGAGGCAGGTGGATTACGTGAGGTCAGGAGTTCAAGACCAGCCTGACCAACATGGAGCCCATCTCTTCTAATAATACAGAATTAGTGGAGAATGGTGGCACATGCCTGTAGTCCCAGCTACTCGGGTGGCTGAGGCAGGAGAATCGCTTGAACCCAGGAGGCAGAAGTGGCAGTGAGCTGAGATCACACCACTGCACTACAGCCTGGGCAACAAAGTGAGACTCTGTCGCAAAAAAAAAAAAAAAAAAAAAAAATTGGCTGCAAACAGGACTCAGTGATTATGAGGCTACATTCAGTCAGTGTATGTCTGGTGCCATGATGAACACACCCCTCAGGTCCTGCCGCCGTGGCACAGGGGGTGCTCTGGAAGACACGGGCTGGAATTCGACCTGCATGCAGCCAGGTGGCCTTGGAGACCCAGAAGGGGTCCTCCTTGGGCAACCTTAATGCTCCTCCTGAAGGGATCCCTTTGAAGATCCCCGTGGCTTTCACACAAAGGGCAAAGGGTTTAATTCCAAAACGTAGGTTCGGGTATTACAGAGTAAAAACAAAAAAGGGCACAATATATGCATTTTCATTATGTCTACTTAGTGAAGGGTGGGCAGACATTTTCATTATTTTTGGGTTTTTCTGTTTGTTTGTTTGTTTGTTTTTGAGACAGAGTCTTGCTGTGTTGCCCAGGCTGGAGTGCAGTGACGGGATCTCAGCTTACTATAACATCTGCCTCCTGATTCTCCTACCACTACCTCCCGAGTAGCTGGGATTACAGTTGCCTGGCTAATTTTTATATTTTTAGTAGAGACGGGGTTTCACCATGTTGGCCAGGCTGGTCTCAAATTCCTGACCTCAGGTGATCCAACCACCTCAGCCTCCTAAAGTGCTGGGATTACAGGCGTGAGCCACCACACCTGGCCCATTTTCGTAACTTTTAAACACAGGCAAGCAATTTACTTTCTCGGTACTCACCTGAAGTAGAGAATCTCAACCCCTTACCACGAAAACAGATAATCTGTTCACTGAGCCCCAAGGACAAAGCAGCCAGGGTTGAGAAAGGGACTACAGCAGCCTTCCTCTCTGACTCCTCCCACCTAACCATTCCCCCAATACACAAGCTCCTTTCTTTCCCAAGGCTATTACCATTTCCAAAAGCAATGTAAGATCTGCCCAAGAACAGTGGGGAGTTCTTATCCATTCTGTTATCCTAGCAACCTGAGGGCGAGGTTCTACAAATCACTGACTGTGCCTTTCTTCCTGTAAGTTGATCTTTGCTTATCAGCTTTAATAACTTTATTATACAAAATACCCAGCCTTGATGAAGTAACGATGACTCACTCACTAACGGTGGTGTGACTAATTGTTTCACACCACAGTTAGTGAGTGAGTCATTTTAAGACAAGTCTCCAAAGTCTCGCTCTGTCGCCCAGGCTGGAGTGCAGTGGCACAATCTCAGCTCACTGCAACCTCGGCCTCCTGGGTTCAAGCGATTCTCCCGCCTCAGCCTCCTGAGTAGATGGGATTACAGGTGTGCGCCACTACGCCTGACTAATTTTTGTATTTTTAATGGAGACGGGATTTCCCCATGTTGGTCAGGCTAGTCTAGAATTCTTGACCTCGTGATCCGCCCGCCTTGGCCTCCCCAAGTGCAGGGATTACAGGCGTGAGGCACCGCACCCAGCCTCATTCCACAAACTTTTATTGTGCACTCACTATGGGCCAGGAGCTACACTAGGGACTGGTGACGTGAAGACAGGTGACACAGTCCCTGGGCTCAAGATAAAGACAGGTGTGCAAACAAATGAAATGTGATGTGATATGTGCGCTAATGGTGCTAAGGATAAAAGGATAAGGGGTAAGAAAAAGTAGCAACAATCTGTCTGACTGGGAGAATCAAGAAAGGTGTCACAGAGTCCCTAACACTTGAGCTGAGAATGAGAAAGAGCATGAGCTGGCCAGGTGACACACGGGAGGAGCATATTCCAACCTAGGAGACTGGGAAACGGGCCAAAATATAGCTTACTATGTAATTCAATATGAGAGCGTTTAGACTGGACACTTCCGGGATAGTCACACCCATAAGTTTTATTTCATCTTATAGGCAGTGGAGAGCCTCTGCAGGATTCTGAGCTCCATGGTCCCATCATCAGAATTATAAACGGCAGTGGTACCAACCTTTTTGGCACCAGGGATGGATTTTGTGGAAGACTATTTTTCCATGGATGGGAGAGGATGGTTTCAGGATGATTGAAGCACATTACATTTATTGTGCACTTTGTTTTCTGTGGGAGCCCTGAGCTTGTTTTCCTGCAACTATATGGTCCCTATATGGGGGTGAGGAAGACAATGACAGATCGTCAGGCATTAGATTCTCATAAGGAGTGTGCAACCTAGATCCCTTAAGTGTGCAGTTCACAATAGGGTTTGTGCTCCATAAGAATCTAATGCTGCCTGATCTGATTCGAGGCGGAGCTCTGGTGGTAATGCAAGCAATGAGGAGCTGCTGCAAATACAGATAAAGCTTCACTAGCTCACCCACTGGCGGCTCACCTGCTGCTGTGTGGCCTGGTTCCTAACAGGCTACAAACCACTTCGGTCTGTGGCCTGGGGGTTGGAGACCCCTGGTGTATGGGAAAGACTACTTTGCTGCAATGTGGACAAATAGGATGAGGGTGAGCTGTCAGGGAAGACAGGGACAGATGGCAGAGCTTCTACAGAAGGTAGATGGTCGGGTGCGGTGGCTCACGTCTGTAATCCCAGCACTTTGGGAGGCCAAGGCTCACAGATCAGGAGGTCAGGAGTTCGAGACCAGCCTGACCAACATGGTGAAACCCCGTCTCTACTAAAAATACAAAAATTAGCCAGGCATGGTAGCGTCCACCTGTAATCCCAAGTACTCAGAAGGTTGAGGCAGGAGAATTGCTTGAACCTGGGAGGCAGAGGTTGCAGTGAGCCAAGATAGTGCCATTGCATACACTAGCTGGAAGACAGAGGGAGACTCTGTCAAAAAAAAAAAAAAAAAGGAGGATAGACAGGGCTTGGGGATTGGTGGTGGGCAGGTAAGGAAGGAGGAGTCTAGCGTGATTCTCAGACCCCTAACTTGGACCAGCAAGGGAATGGCTGTGACAATAAACAAGACTGGGAAAACAGGAAGGTGAGCAAATTTAGAGGAGAAAATGAATTCCCTTTTTGGCATGGTGTGGAGGGCTTGGGAGAGAGGTTTAGGCATCAGGTGTTAACGTGAGGTGAAACGGATATAGCTGAAGTCATGGGTGTGGTGAGCTTTTGCAGGGAGAGCAGGGACCCCAGGAAGGCCAGTGCATAAGGGAGAGTAGAGAAAAAAGAACTCGAAAAAGACAAGGAGAGGTCAGAGAGGTGTGCAAAGAACCAGGGAAGAGAGTTTTTGTTTATTTATTTATTTATTTATTTATTTATTTTTGAGACAGGGTCTCACTCTGTTGCCCAGGCTGGAGTGCAGTGGCTCAGCTCGCTGCATCCTCTGACTCCCAGGTTCAAGCAATTCTCCTGCCTCAGCCTCCCAAGTAGCTGAGATTACAGTCACATGCCACCACGCCTGGCTACTGTTTTTAGTAGAGACGGGGTTTCACCTAGTGTTGATCAGGCTGATCTGGAACTCCTAACCTTGTGATCTGCCCACTTTGCCTTCCCAAAGTGCTGGGATTACAGGCCTGAGCCACCGGGCCTGGCCGAGAGTTATTAACAACAAACAAAAGAGGGGAGAGTTTTAGAGAAGGAGCTGAGCAGTTTGGGGCTCCAGGTGGGGCAGGAGTGGGTGGCCACTGTTGAGCGGCAGTGGTCTTCAAATTGGGCAGGGCAGGATCTGATGGGTCAGATCGGTCAGTCCTCTCCAGGACACTGAAGGCTGCAAAGGTGTGAGTGGATGCTAGTGGAGGGATGGATGTTGGGGAAGCTGAGTCAGATGCTAAAGTCTTCCATGCATGGGCCTGAAATGACCAGGGGAAATGAAGGCGGAGGCTGCTGTCGCCTGGTGGCCTGGGAAGGGCCAAGAGCCAGGGAGCTCTCCCCATGCCTCCCAGCCCGGAGTTGGAGGGAGAAGAACGTGCGACCACAGTACAGAGCACTGTAGAGGAGGCAGGGCTCCAGGGAGATGGCGCCGCGCTCCCGGATGGCCAGAGAAAGCGACAGAGTGTGTCGCAAGGCACAGTGTGGGATGAGTCACCGAGAGCAAGGCACGGATCCCGGGAAGGGTGGGGAGATGAGCCAGGAAGGGCTTGCATCAGGGGTATGAGCTGAGGTACACCCAGAAAAAAGCGGCTCGAGGCTACTGAAAGCAACAGGCACGGCCGGTCCTGCCAAGAAGCTACTTCCTGCGTGGAGTAGGGGACTTCGGGCCAACCCCTATCCTCTGTCCTCCCGGGATGAGGGGGCTGCGGGAGCTGAGGAGGGGGACTCCGCCAGGGAGGACGGTTCCAGGGTCTCTCGGCCGCCGCCCACTCCCGGAGGCGTTCCTTCCTCCCAGCTGTGCACGAAGCACCTGCTGCCTGGCAAGAGCCCGCCCCTCTGCGCACAGCCCTCTGCAGGCGAGGGCGCCTGGGTGCCCTCTGCCGAGCAAACAGCCGACGGTCGGCGCCGCACTGCTCCCTGGCGGCGTAGCGCTTGCGCGACCCGGCTCGCCACGCCTGGGAGGGGTCCAGGAGAACGCGGCTGGGGCGCGGGAACTCTCAGGGTGGGGCCCCGGGGGATGAGGCTGGGGCCCGCGGGGGACAGGGCTGGGGCGAGAAGGCTCTCAGGGCTTCTTGCAACAGAATGTTTCGATGCTGTTTTTAACTGTACAAATGTAAGCCTCTCCACAAATCCAAGCTCAGCCCAGAGGACTGTTCTATAACACATACACTTTAGTTTAAAAACGTTGCAGATGTAACATGTGTCCTTGTAACGAACTCAAGCAATCCAGAATTACAGAAAGTAAAGAATGGATTATACTTCTCCTTTCTCCCCCAGACGTCCTTATATACATTAAGATGTGTATTTATGGAAATGTTACCAGGAGTCCTGGTTATCCCAAAAGGGGTTCTTTCCTTTTGTGTGGCGAGGCTAATCCACGAAACCGAAAGTGAGTGTCAAGCAGTGCAGGCTTCATTCAACGGCTATGGAATTGCAAGATCTGAAATCAGCTCAGCTTGTGAGAGCTGGGAAGCTGCAGACGTCACTTTCTTTAATGAAGGGGATGGGCATTAAGAGCAGATGCGGGAATATTTATGCTTTTCTTGGGAAAGGACGAGATTTTCCTGGAATCAAGGAACCCCTTTTTTTCTGTCCTTTCTTGGTCTCTTCCAGTTGTTGTCATGGTGACTGTCAATTATCTTGGCGCTGGTGGGAGTGTCACTTAGCATGAAAATAGGATGATAATGAAGCTGGAGATTCTTGAGGGGCGCCATCTTGGATTTCGCCAGCTTCAGCTGGTTTCTTCCTAAGAAGGAACTTCTGAACATAGGCATTCTGTTTCCTGAAAATAAGGAGAGTTAAAGCTGAGGACGAATTTAGCTCTGTCACCTATGCTATCGCATTGCGTAACAAAAGCAAGGTGGGGGGTCCAGCGAAGTCACGCAGGCACTGCAATGGGTAACAGACTTAGCTACATTTATGCAGCATTTTTACAAAAATGAAACCATAATATCTGTAAAGGAAGTTATGCTAACAACAAAACTAGCAGCCGCCGAGACTCCTTCTGACACTTTTATTTATTTAAAAATAAAATCGTTTTATTTTTCCCTGACAACAGATGAGGTTAACAGAGCATGATTATCATCTACGGGGACCCTTTCAAAAAGACAAGCTGTATACATTTGCGCTAAGGGAAGAAACCGCCACCAGGGAGTAGCGCGGTGCGACCGTGGGCTGCTGGCTCCGCCCAGGGCACCTAGGCGCACACAGCTGCCTGGGCTGGGCGCAGAGGGGCGGGAAGAAATCGATCCCCCACTTAAAGCTTCTTTATTTAAAAAAGTTTCACACACACACACACACACACACACACACACACAATGTGTCTTCAAGATGACCACAATTTATTTCGCAGTCATCCTTTGCACTAGTTCTCAATTTGAGTCTGTTTTTCCCACTAGCGTGTAAGCTCCATGACTCCAGAAGACCAGGGGATCAGGGTTTGTTTTTGTTGAGAAATGAGCCTTTATATCCCAAATAGTGACTGACACAGAGAAGGTACTCAGTAAACACTTTTTTTTTTTTAAATTGTACTTTAGGTTCTGGGGTACACGTGTAGATCATGCAGGATTGTTGCATAGGTTCATACATGGCAATGTGGTTTGCTGTCTCCATCCCCCCATTACCTATATCTGGCATTTCTTCCCATGTTATCTCTCCCCAACCTCCCCACCCCCTGCTGTCCCTCCCCTAACCCCCCTCAACAGACCCCAGTGTGTGATGCTCCCCTCCCCGTGTCCATGTGTTCTCATTGTTCAACACCTGCCTATGAGTGAGTACATGCAATGTTTGATTTTCTGTTCTTGTGTCAGTTTGCTGAGAATAATGGTTTCCAGATTCATCCATGTCCCTGCAAAGGACACAAACTCATCATTTTTTATGGCTGCATAGTATTCCATGGTGTATATGTGCCACATTTTCCCTGTCCAGTCTATCATTGATGGGCATTTGGGTTGGTTCCAGGTCTTTGCTATTATAAACAGTGCCACAGTGAACATATGTGTGCATGTGTCTTTATAATAGAACGATTTATAATCCTTTGGGTATATACTCAGTAATGGGATTGCTGGGTCAAATGGAATTTCTATTTCTTTTTTAAAGGAATGCCTGCCTGACTGAATCTTAATGATCTGAGGCTTCTAGGTTAATCTTTTCTTCTTTTATTGTTTGTTTAAAATTTATTATGTTTAAGACCTTCTAACTGGTCAGCCTCCAAGATAGTGTTGTACTGGGCTTCCTTTATTCTGGTTTGGTTTCCGTGATCCCAATTCACTTGTTACTTGCTTCTCTTTTGACTTCACAATGATATGCAACTTTTAATTCGTTAGAACACAAATATAAGTGATTTTTTTTTCCATTATAATATGAGATGTGACAGAGGCAAAATGTTTCTTAAAGACATAATTACATAAATTGTAATAAAATAATTATGACAATTTTCTATCTTTGGCTAAGGCATAGAACCATTCTTTAATCCTAAACAAGGCTGGGCATGGTGGCTTTTAACAATCCTAGCACTTTGGGAGGCTGAGCTGGCAGATTACCTGAGGCCAGGAGTTGGACACCAGCCTGGCCAACATAATGAAACCCTGCCTTCTAAAAATAAAAAAAAATAAAAATAAATAAAATTTAGCTGGGTGTGGGGCACGCACCTGTAGTCCCAGCTACTCAGGAAGCTGAGGCACTAGAATCACTTGAACCAGGGACGCAGAGGTTGCAGTGAGCTGAGATATAGTCACTGCCCTCCAGCCTGGACAACAGAGCAAGACTCTGTCTCAAAATAAATTAAATATGTAAATACATAAAATCTTAAACTATGGGACCAAGATTTGATTCAGAAAAGAGACTTTCTTGTACTAATTTATACACTATTCATGTCAGATCCCATCTTTCTTTTTATTAGATGAATCTGGAAAAGCAACTTAGAATAATTCAATCAGTCTAAAATTAGAATAACAGCTGATGAGATTACCAGTAAGCAGTTTTGCATTCGTATTTTTAAAAGAAATTAGAAAAACATGATTTTAGGAGAGATCTTAGTATTATTAAGAATCTCTTCTCAGTTAACAGCATACATAACATATAAGTTAGAAATGTACTCTGCTAGCTCACAAGATATTTTAAAGCAGGGATTTTAGTGTCACTAAACTTTTATTTAAAATAGTTATTTTAATACTTTTTTTTTTTACTTTGGAATAACTTTAGATTCACAGAGAAGTTGGATAATACAGGTAGTTACCATATGCCCCTAACACAGTTTCCCCTAATGGTAACAAATTACCATGGTAGTGTTGCGAATTCTTATAATGTTCGGTTGCCTCCACATCCATTTTGAATATTCATTGGACTTTCCCATACCAAAATCAAGGCTCAATCACCATGGGCAAAGTTGCCAGTTCTCCACCTTCTCCCAGTTCCTTTATGTGGTGGATCTAGATATCTGCCTCATACAACTACCTCCGGTTGACCACTTCCCTGTGGCACAGCTGTATACAACCTACTGGCCACACTGACCCTCACACCCCGCATAGAATGTGCAGATATGCCACAGGGACCACCGCTAAGTCTCTGGGCGGCCTCCTTGAACTCATGCCTGCTTGGGAAATGTGTTTGGATAACACCCTGGACCCAATAAAGTTGTTGGCCCATGAGTCCCTCTCTTGTTCTGCCTGCACTCCCTGATTTCCATGAATCTGGCCTCCAAGTGTGCCGTGTATCCCAGGACCTATAAGTAATAAACTGTTTCTTTCCTGTTCTTTCTTTCTTTTTTCTTTTTTTTTTTTTTTGACAGAGTTTCCCTCTTGTTGCTCAGACTGGAGTGCAATGGCACGATCTCGGTTCAATGCAACTTCTGCCTCCTGGGGTCAAGCCATTCCCCAGCCTCAGCCTCCCAAGTAGCTGGGATTACAGGCATGTGCCACCACATCCAGCTAATTTTGTATGTCTAGTGGAGACAGGGTTTCATCATGTTGGTCAGGCTGGTCTCTAACTCCTGACCTCAGGTGACCCACCTGCCTTAGCCTCTCAAAGTGCTGAGTTTACAAGCGTGAGCCACTGCACCCAGACAGTAATAAACTATTTCTATCCTGTGTCTCCTAATCACTATAGGGGTGCTCAGCATCTTGAAGACCTTAAAGTACAATAGATACATTTGTGGAAACTAAGATACCAACATTGTTACATTACTATTAACTCCAGACTTCATTTGAGTTTCACAGTTTTTTCATTTATATCAACCTAAGTGTTTTCAAAATAGCATGAAAGAAGGATTTAATTTTACAGTGGTAATTTTTGAACAAACAGACAATATTCTTGAGAAATTTCTTGTTTATCAATAACACCGTTAACTATATATTATATCAATATGCCTGAGAAAGCAGGCCTTGGTAAAGATTTTTCTTTACTAAGTAATGCATGTGAAATATAATAACCGACAATGATAATACAGTGACCAGATAAATCAAGAATTATAAGTCATTCAATTGAATGACATAGTGTTTTTGAAATGTAAAAAAAAAAGATAAATATAAATAAAACTCATATTAAGGCAAAATTGGCTAGACTCAATGGCTCACACCTGTAATCTCAGCACTTTGGGAGGCTGAGGCAGGAGGATCACGAGGTCAAGAGTTTGAGACCAGCCTGGCCAATATGGTGAAACCCTGTCTCTATTAAAAATACAAAAATTAGCCAGACATGGTGGTGCATGCCTGTAGTCCCAGCTCCTCTGGAGGCTGAGGGAGGAGAATCACTTGAACCTAGCAGGTGGAGGTTGTGGTGAGCCGAGATTGTGCCATTGCACTCCTGCCTGGGTTACAGAGCAACACTCTGTCTCAAGGGGAAAAAAAAAAAAAGACAAAATTTATTTACGTGATAAAATTTTTTATTCTCTATAGCTGTATAGATAAGACAGGATCTCTATACTGCATTATTTCAAGACTTATTTACTAAGAAAACCAATAAGTTTAATTTTTTTTTTCTTGCCACTGTGGTTTCAAAGCACTTGCTTTGGCCACTTTTGGGTCGAGTTTTCTAGACCCACGTATAGGTTGTTAATGATATATTTCTAAATGATATAAATCAGTAATATGACAATAGCTTCAGGTCAGGAACTGCTGTGATTTAGATGTTTATCCTTTCCAAACCTCAAGTTGAAATTTGTTTCATTTTTTTTTTTTTTTTTTTTTTTTTTTTTACATAGAGATAGAGCCTTGCTCTGTTACCCAGGCTGGAGTGCTGTGGTGTGATCATGGCTCACTGTAGTTTGAACTCCTGGGCTCAAGCCATCCTCCCACCTCAGCCTTCGGAGTAGCTTGGTGAGCACCACCAAGTCTGGTGAAATTTGGTCACCAATATTGGAGTGGGGCTTAATGGGAGGTGTTTAGGTTGCATGGCCAGATCTTTATGAACAGATGGATGCCCTCCCTCAGGGGTGAGTTCTTCCAGAGCTGATTGTTAGAAACTATCCTGGACCTCCCTCCTCTGTCTCTTGCTGACTTTCTTGCCATGTAATCTCTGCACGCTCCAGTTCTCCTTTGCCTTCCACCGTGAGTAGAAGCAGGCTGAGACCCTCACCAGATGCAGATGTCCAACTTGAACCTTCCAACCATTCAGAATCATTAGCCAAATAAACCTTTTTCCTTTATAAATTCCTCAGCCTTAGATATTCCTTTAATAGCAACACAAAAGAGACTAAGACAGGAACCTACACTCCTTAGAAGAAGGCCATGTGTTATAAGGGTTTGAGTCTAAGATTTTAATGTCTACATTCCGTCTTACATTTACCATTCTCTCCGTTTTCACAAGTCCTATTATACAGTTGAAAATATTTCCTGTACGCTAGTAAAGCCGTAGGAATTTAAAATCATTAAGTGTCAAGCACATATGGAAAATTAGACAATGTGCAAAGAAAAACAGGCTATACGTTGCATGAGAATGAGAAACTAATGTTCAGTTTAGGCATGTGAATTGTTCAGAAACATGGTCTGATCAAAGTTACGTCAGCCTTAATAGTAATCTGGCTGATAAGCAACTAATACTTGAAAGATGGTACTGATAATGGACTATTTCACCTGAAGATTGTTTACTTAATAACATTTTTTTAAGTTCTGCAAGGTGATTTAACATCCAAAAATATATACAGTCAATCCTGGGTATTCATGAAGGGCTGGGACCAGGACCTCTCCCCAATATCAAAATCCACAGATACTCAAATCCCTGATATAAAATGGCATAATATTGACACGTAACCTTTGTACATTCTGCCATATACTGTAAATAATCTCTAGATTACATATAGTACCTAATACAATATAAATGATATGTAAATAGTTGTTACACTGTATTTTTTATTTGTAGGATTTTTAAAAAGTTGTTGTATTGCTTTTTTTTCCAAATACATTCCATTGGAGGTTGGTTGAATCAGCCAATACGGAGCACACAAATACAGGAAGGCAACTATATCTAAATCTAGATTAATGTAAGTGGTGAAAAAATATTTGATCTCCACCTAGGCAGGTCCTACCAGAGGGGAAACTAGACTCACTCAAAGATCGCTTTGATCAACCCACACACAGTTTGGTGATAGACAGAGCATCAGTATCTGTTGTATGTGTCACCAACCCATGCTAGAGGTGTCAATAGATGATGTAACCTTTCTGAGGAATCATGATATAATAATTGATAATAACATTGATTACATATAGATCGACTTGCTTGATGCAGAGTTGCCACAGACCTTCAATTTGTAAAAAAAAAAAAAAAAAAAAAAAAAAAAAAAAAAAAAAGGAAATATATTTGGAATTAAACAAATTGAAATTAAAAAAAGGAAT
>CAUYLG010037573.1:0-85621 GCA_963573385.1 Cacajao melanocephalus
GTGTTTGGTATTCTGTTCCTGTGTTAGTTGCTAGGTCGTGGATTGGACAAGCTTGATGTACACCCATGGCTTCTCTCTGTCTGAGAGCATTTCTGATGCAGAAACATTTCAGCCACTTTGATGGTGGACAGAAAGTGGAATTGGTGCCGCCAGAGCTGCACTTAGCCAATGAGGAATAAAAATTGATGTAGAAATACCATAGAATCTTTGTCCCATGGTGGGACATTTATAAGATCCCTGAGCAAGACTGAGCTCCAGATATCCACAGGGTAACTTCCTGAACCTTCCCATGCTTTCATAATGCCTTCTGAGTTCCCCTTCCAAATAAACCATTTGTTCCCAAATCTTTCACTCAAGATCTATTTTTGAAGAAATCTAATCAGGACAGTCTTCTTCCCCTAGAAGCCAGAGTTCAAGTTCCAATTTCTGAGACTCCCTATATCTTTGGAAATAAAAATATATATATAGAGAGAGAGAAAACACTAGGGCAAATGTCTAGTTTTAACTCTTAAAAATGTTGTTTCTTTTATTGTAATTATAGATTAAAGGATACACAAGGAATTTTATTTATTGAATGCTTACTTAAATGCAAAAGTGCTTAAACAGATTCACTAGATCCCACAGCAACCCTGTAAAATTAGAAATAGTCTTCCTCACTACACATTTGAAGATAAAAGAGACAAAGACTTTAAGAATGTTGTCTGAGATCTCAAAGGAAGTAACAGCAAAGTCCAATTTTGGAGCGAGTATTCTGACTCCATGTCCTATACTTTTTTCACTATTCTACAGTTTTATCATAGAATTTTAAGTATCTTAAGATTTCAGCAAAGATTTATTATTTGCAGCAACTGAGAAACAATTATATCAAATTTGTCAATTATTGATATTGCTTCATGGAATATCACCAATATATAGACGTAAACTTTTACAGTACTTGATTAGTTAGGCTATTATTATTTTACAATGAATGCTTAGAAAAATTCTTCTTTACTTCTAAACATCTGTGTTTGACCAAAGAAGATTCATACATTATAAATTAATACATAAATTTGATCAGATCCAAATTGAAATCCCAATAGAATTTTTAAATGAACTATTACAAGCTGATTTTCTAATTTATTTTCATGAAGAAATGCAGAAATTATCAATCTATTGACAGAGAAAAAAGATGGAATAGAATTTGCTCTACCAGAAACATTCCATAAGGCTACAGTTCATGATACAATTAATAAATACACAAGTAATACTTGGAATCAACTAGATCACTATTTGCATGTATATGAGCTCGTGTGTATACATTTGTCTCTTTGGCTGTGTATATAGGTATGAGTTTGTGTATGTACACTGATACAAATTTTGAAAAATATCTGGAGAGATATGTAAAATCTGAAATGTGAAGGACATTTCAGAACAGTCCTCAATGAAATGAAATTCTTGTCTATTTTGCTGCATCTACAAATTTGTGCAAATTTTTTAGATATATTATGTAGCAGTTTAAAAAGTGTTAAAAGCCTGTTTTTTGTGTTTCTGTTATGATAGACAGGTCTCCAGGATATAGTGTTAATGGGAAAATCCAGTCATAGATCCAGGGAAAGGCAGATATTCACATAGTCTCAGTATATTAAAAGTTATTTCTACATACGCAATAAATCCATACAAATATAGACCAAAAAAAAAAAAACAAACAAACAAAAAGAACCTCTGGAAGAAAATCCTCACATTGTAAAAGGAGTGGGATTGAGAGAGGAGGAAATCAAGGGTGTGAGCACCTGCCTCTCTGGTCTTGTAACTATCTTTCATGGTCAAAGATTTCTGCCACAGCTCATTATCACATCCTAGCATGTCAACATTTATCTAATAAATGGCAGGGAGTAAATCTCCTCAATCTCTTTTATTACATAAAAAATACATTTCTGAGAAATGTCTAACACACTTTTCCTAAAATCCCATTGGTTAGGATTAACATCATGCTCATAACTTTGCTACCAAAAT
The DNA here is from genome assembly GCA_963573385.1 of Cacajao melanocephalus. Lineage (NCBI taxonomy): Eukaryota > Metazoa > Chordata > Mammalia > Primates > Pitheciidae > Cacajao > Cacajao melanocephalus. The sequence continues at coordinate 1,993 of CAUYLG010037573.1, forward strand.
AACAGCAGAAAAGGAAGTAGCTGAAAATTTCTATCTTTGTTATTGCAGACAAGCTCTGTCACCAAGACAGGAGTGGATCATGATTATTTCATAGGCCTTTAGCAGTGCCTACCACATTTTCATTACTTTAACATCAACTTGAGAGGAAAATGTACCACAGTTTGCTTTCTTCTTGTGAACTCAGTATCTCATGCTAAATTACAGTGGTGCCTTAGTTACATGCACTTTTAGAGGAAGGATATCTAAAGAGGGTTGTAAAAAATCTGACAAAGGATCTGCAATAATATTTCTTATTGGATTTATAAAAAATATATCCCAATTCATTTGCATGAACATCCTAGTATTTCTAAATGGATATGAATTAGGTTCCCACTGTATCGCCATAAGATGTGTTGTTGAAAGGAAATGTTTCCCTTTGAATCAGAATTGAAGACTCTGGATAATTCTTCAGTAACTCTTTCTTAATTATGAAAAATAGTGGTGTACTAAAAATGTAGGGAATTTGGGGATTAGTCCTACAAATTGTTTTCTAGGAGAGATTGTATAATGATGACAACATTAAACTACGGAAAGCGAAACAAGCACTACAGTGGATCATGATTTGCAGACGTCAAACTAAGCAGAGAACTGACTAAACCAGTGTCAGGGGTAAAGCTGTAATCATTAGTATGCATCACCCAAGAAGTCAAATGCAGAGAGAATAAGAAACTCTGGATCTAGGTTCAATGGAAGGTCAGGTGAGTGCCTGCAGGATCAGATTCAAATTCTATTTGGAGACATGAAATCTAAGAGGCTTAATTTTTAAAATAGCCTTAATAAATCTGTCAATAGATGGATTGGCAGTTTGATGAGGGAACATCAGCCCCAGAGGCTGAGAACTGAACCTTGAATGTGCTATACATTTAGTTCTTTTGAAATCCAACCAAAAGAAAAGCATTGGTATAAAAGAAATGATTAAGATTTCCTACTCTGGAGAGAGCAACAGGAAGTAACATATGTTCATCCATTCTTTAAAACAGTGTTACAGAGATTTTCAGGCTTTGTCTGAGAATTAAATATAACAGTATACTCAGAAGGTCTTGACTTTTGTGATATTAGCTAAGAAATGGAAGAGTTTCATCTAGAACCATGAAACTATTAAACCAGAGAGAAACTAGAAAGACATTAATTAATTTAGGCTAGACGGTAACAACTATGCTCTCTACATAGGAATAGTGGGGATACTAGTTTTCTATTTTAGTAGTATAAAATTACCATGGAATTAGTGGCTTAAAATAACAAGTATATTAACTTAAAAGCCATGTAGGTCATAATTCCAAAATAACTCAATCAGCCAAAATCAAGGTGTCAGCAGGACTGTTTTTCCTCTCTGGATGCTCTAGTGAAGGATTGATTTTTTTGTCTTCCCCAGCATCTAGAGATTTCTCACATACTATTGGCTACTCATCATCTTCAAATCCAACAATACCTATTTGAGTCTTTCTCATGTCATATCGCTCTGCTGCTCACTCATCTGCTTTTCTCTTCTGCATTTAAGGACCCTTGTGAGCACAGTGAATTAAGCTTGGTCATCAAGGATAATATCCCTATAATAGATTCAGCTGATTAGTAACCTTAATTTCATCTGCTACCTTAATTCTCTTCTGCTTTGTAAGGAAATACCTTCAGAGGTTCCAGGAATTGGGATATGGGTATCTTTCTGCTTACCACTAAAATATTACCAAAATAGTGAAGTCTCTAGTACACATTGATTTAAAGCTTGGACAGAAGATAGTAAACACAGTATAATATAGTCATAATACTTATAACACTTTGTTGCATTTTAAAAGAGCTTGTAAATTGATTAAAATATATTAATGATTGGGGCAGAGGCAAAAATATATGTCATTCAATTAAGCTTGCATATGCTGAGGGCCTACTCTATTTTCAGAATCATTTTATGCAGAAAGGAAGTTCAGAAATGACCCAATCCTGATCCTCATCTTTCTAGAGCCCACAAAAGTATCATGTTTCCAGTCACCTACAGAAGTGTGATAAAAGAAAGTCATTAGAATATTACTCTAGTAAATAAATTTAAATATTTAGTGCTAATTTGGTATCACTTCATTGACTGGCTAACTGTAAGAGGAACGTACTTAAAGAAAGAAAAAATTAAATACTCATATCCCATCAGGTCATCGTATTGATTTTGGAGTCATGTGGAAAGTGAAATAATAATGAGCCAACTATTTAAAAATAATTTTATGTAGTAAATCAAAAAATAATACTAGGTACTACTTAATGATGCAATGAATGATGTAAAAATATTTTAGGTATTCACCAGGAGAAATAATTACTGTAGTCCTCAAAGATTTAAATCATAGTTTATACTGTATTCCCTTCCCTTTTCTGCAACCTCCATATTATAAAAGTACCCTCTCCCTATTCTCCCTCCAGGACTCAGGCCTACTAAAGGATCAAGAAAAATTCTGTAATGCAATAAAATTCCGTTCCACACTTACTAATGGTTTAAAGAATCAATTCTTCTCTAAAGTACTTAATTACACGATATATTTTAAAGCAGCTGATTAATTTGATTATTACACATGATGCCTAATTGATAGTCCCCTAAACGATGCAGTGTTGAAGGATTAATCCACGTGAAATCATACATGATAGAATTTCTACCAGTGTAGGATGTGAAGTGAAATGGCTTCTGGATTAAGGGAAAACATTAGGAGTCTTCTCTGTTTGGAAGCCAACTCTTTTCCAAACTTCTCCTTATATTTTCTTCCCTCTATTTCTGAATCCCTAGATTGTTTAAAGCCTCCAAGTTTGCTGGTTTGCTTTTTGATAATAGCAAATAGGATTCCTGTACTTCAAGATTCAGAGATCAGAGATGTGCATTTGTATTTGAATTTGTTTTTGTAATATGTGAGAAAACATCAGTAGTTTAAGTATGTATTGCCTGATGCTCTTCCTCTTTACCAGTTCTACAGTTTGAGAAATTCTGGATTCAGATTGACTGTTTTATATTCAATAGCCCATCCATGCCTGACCTATTTAAATTTTTGACTTATTTTTCCAGTGATGGTATACCTTGTCATTTTATAGTACATTTATAATTGAACTTACATTTCTTTTGCTTGTATGTTTAGAAAAATCTGAACATCATAAAACTTGGGAGTCAACTTGTGTATTAAGGTAGAATTAGGCGTCAGTCCTTTCTTCTGTTGATTCTAATCTCTTTATTCCCTTCTTTTTATTCCTACTGATGAACTATAAGCACCATCAATTTATATGGACTTCGTGATACTGAAATAGCCTCATGTCAGTCATTTCCAGGTCTAATTTGTGCTATCCAAATCAAAAATCCCTGAAAAACTGTTCAGTGTATCCAGGACTAGGTTAAATTACATTCAAACTTCCTTTCAAGTTAACCAACATCGCCTTACCTTTGCTCTGGTCAGACCCGCTCTTCACACACCATTTATCTTGACTAAATGATCCATGCCAGTCAAGCAACTTGGTGTTTCAGGAAATAGCTCAAATTCTCTGTGAAACAGATCATATTTCCAAGTTCTAATGCTCTTTCTCCCTCTTATTTCTCCTATTATCTCTACAATTTATTTCATGATTACACAGGTCTTTCCTGGTGATAATTTTGATTTATGCTTTCAAATTCATACTATGATTCAGACTTCATGCTGGGAGTTGGTTTGATTTTCCTAAAGCAATCTGTCATCCTTAAAGCAAATATCATACTTAACAAATGTGTTTACGTACCGAATAAACATTGAATGTCTCATTCTGCTAGGCTACTGAGATAGGCATAGGTATTAATTCCTGTGAAAAACATGAAACAGAGGTCAAGTATTAATTTGTAATTTTTGCCAGTGTTTCTAGTATAGTACCTTAAAATTCAAGCCATATGTATACTTAAATATTAAGAAAGAAGAAACTCTGCCTCCCAGGCTCAACCAATGTTCATGCCTCAGACTCCCGAGTAGCTGGGACTGCAGGTATGCTCCACCAAGCCTGGCTAATTTTTGTATTTTTAGCAGAGATGTGTTTTGCCATGTTGGCCAGACTGGTCTTGAACTCTGACCTCAAGTGATCCACCCGCCTCAGCCTCTCAAAGTGCTGGGGATTGCAGGCATCAGTCACCACGCCTGGCTAATATAATGCTATGTGCCAAATATTTACATGGCTGCTGAGTAATATATTCTTAATTTTATTTAATATATTTAATGAGCACCTACTATGGCTGTTTTTAAGGAATTTAGGACATATAAGTAAATAGTAATTAATCAACAATTTACTCAAATTGATTCAAAAGGAGGTTGATACCTACTATGGAGGAGAGTGTTAGGTGACATGCAAGTTAAAAACAATAGACACCAACCAAGTCAAAGAGTTCAAGGAAGAGTTTCCAGGAGAAATGAAGTCTGACTTAACTCATTAGAAAAATAATATGGTAGTGCTGAAGGAAAAAGAAATGTCCAGGCAAAGGAAGAAACACGCACAGATAATATTTAGTTGGAAGAAGAATGAGGTATCCTCCTTCTTGCACAAGCAAGGGGCCATGTCCTGCAAGATGAGACTGGAGAACAACTGGAGCCAGATCATGCAGCGTCTTGTAAGTCATTTAAGGGACTTCCATCTTTATTCTAAGAACACTGGGAATCCAGGGAAAGATGTGTGTGTGCGTGTGTGTGTACGTGTGTGTGAGGGGGTGGGGGTTACAAGGTATTTGCAATTTGGAAACATCATTTGAGCTGTTCTTAGTGGGATAAAGTAGAGGCCATGTCAGCTAGGATGTGATAGCCACTGAGCAGTTTTGACAAAAGTAGCCATGGCCGGGTTTGTTAACAGTGGATAGATTTGAAAGGGATTAGTAGGCACCATTGACCAGACTTGGTTACGGTTGAACGTGAAATATGAAGGTCAAGGAAGAGCTAATATGACTTAAAGGAATATGTGTTACAGGATAGATAGCAATGCCTTTCTCTCAATGTACATTTTGACAGATCTTGAGGTTCATTCTGGGTATGTTGAGTTCTGAATGTCATAGCCAGTTAGTAATGTCAAACTGGGAGATGGGAATAAAAAATTCTCAAACGCAGAAGAGAGTTATTGGCTGATGACTTATATTTGAGGGTCATTGTTTGTAGATAGTATGTCATGCCATACCTATTGATGCAATCACCAGGGATAAAGCATAACATTAGAAGGAAAAATATCATCACTATAAGTGCTTTGGCAGAAATAAAATGTAATATTAAAATAGTTCTGTTTAAGAAAAAGTATGTGATTATGAAGATTATGTTATTTTTGTTAAATGAGTTTTATTATGTATTCTTAGGTTATTTATTGCTATTACGTTAAAGCAAATTATAATGTAAAAGTTTTAACTTTTGATCAGCAGAGGCATCTCTCCTGTTAGGTTGGTGAGGAAGGAAAGTTTCTCCAAGTAGCCATATCATACTCTTAACTATTTTACATTAAAGAGGTTATCAACTGCATTTGTTGTATTAATACAAAGAGACAAGTGCCTGTAGAATCATTTTTAAGTAATATATCAAAATATTTTAATACATTTATTACATTTTAATTAAATGATATATTTTCACGGCTTTATTCTGATTCCATAGAAATGTCGAAGACTGCTTTTCAGTTTACCCATTTTGGTGAAATAGAGTAGTTCCCTCTGTAGTCCCCTCTGTTATTTTACCTGCAGTCAATGGTGGTTTGAAAATATTAAATGGAAAATTTCATAAATAAATAGTTTAGAAATCTAAAATTGTGAATTGTCCCTCAGTCCAGTGTGTGCACGCTACCACTACCCACCCTTTTGTCACTTATTAGCGGTCTCTCATATCAGATCTGCTATCCCAGTATTACAGTGCTTGTGCTCAAATAACTTATTTTACTTAATAACTTAAAGCTTAATCAAATCTTTGAATTCTTTCTGTCTTCTTCTTCTTCTTTTTTTTTTTTTTTTTGTGGAGGGCAGACTGGGTCTCACTCTGTCACCCAGCCTGAAGTGCAGTGGCATGATCTCAGCTCACTGCAGGCAAGACCTCCAGGACTCAAATGTATTCTTCCATCTCAGTCTCCCAAATAGCTGGGACTACTGGCATGTATCACTAAAAACCCAGCTAATGTTTTAATTTTTTAGAGACAGTCTTGCCATGCTACCCAGGATACCTAGGCTGGTCTGGAAATTCTGGGCTCAAGCAATCTGCCACCCTCAGCCTCAGAAAATGCTGAGATTACAGTAATGAACCACCGTACCTGGCCTGAATTTTTTTTTCGTAACATCCATAATAAGAAGTAACTTTTCTCAACCTATGATTATGGCAGGACATTATTGTTTTGTAGCAAATAGAGACTATGGAATATTAATTAAGCAGTAAATAAAAGTCTTACAAGGCATTGCCTAAAAACTAACAAAAAGTATTGTGAAATTGAGATTGCTGTCATTGATTTAGTACATAATGTAGAAATAATTTTATGCATTTAATTATGCAGAATAGAGGCATTATGTGTCTATAGATACATAATGTGTTAAAATTGCTTATAAATTGTCTTTTAAACACAGAATCTTCCAGAAAGATGAATGCTTTTTTCTTTATGATATTGAAATATTGCCCATATTTTTATGGTTGAGGCATTCAACTGCATCACTGACAGTATTTCCAAGAGACATTAAATTCTATCAGGCAACATGTGAAGCTGTTTACTTTTAACAGATTTTTAAATTACATGACTATGAATGAGAATCATTTTAAGTCTTGTCATTTGGTCTAAGAAACAGTCTAGAAGTCAGAGCCTTGTTTATTTCAACAGATGCTTACTGTTGAGCTGATTCCAATATTGCAGGGAGACTAGAAAGCACTAAACTTTGAGTCTCAAATTCCCATTAAAGACATGAAATATGTCTTAGTGGTGAGATGGAAGGATTTAGCTGCTTTGCTATAATAAGAAAAACCCTTTCCATGTTTGAATGTGCACCATTTTGATAAAATCACATATATTTGTGTATGCATATTTATTTTGCCATCTACCTAAGGTATTCCAAATAGTGAAAAATGTAGATGAAGCAAATGTAATTGTGTTTTAGATTTCCCAGAAAATGGATTAATACATTTCCATCTGAGTTACTTTAATACAAATCTCATTGCAATATTATGAAAACAAAGGGTTTTATGATAAGCCAGAAAGCATTTTTCTCAAAGTAAATCAAGGGAAAAAAGAAAAGGAAAGAGAATGAGATGTCAGGTCAATATGATTTCTGGTTTCTAAACAGTAATCAAATGAGCTTGGTGATTTTGCATAATTGATATTGGCTATTCATTTGTTTGTTTTAATATAATTGACAAAATCCTTTTTGCACTTCATTAATCTGCTGTAAGATATAAACAATTGGACATGTATTCATATACGGTGATTAAAGGAGCCATATAAGCAAATTCTCTACCAAATCATCAAGCAAAAACTTCAGAAGCAAAATTTGAACCCTCATATTCAGAAAATTATTTTTACATTTGGGGCAGTAAAATAACTTTTCAATTTGGTTGCTGAAAGTCAGTAGCACACACACCTTGTAGAAGGGCCCCATTATTTTTTTCATATATAAGTGTCAACATCTGCCACATCTTCCATTCCAGCCCGTCACTGACCTTCCTGCTGAACTTCTGGATGCAAAGCAAACCCACAAATTCTCAACTCAGTGTCCCTGTCAAGAGAGATTGGGGACAGCTAGGAAAGTCAAATTTAGGGCTCCTCCTCTACCTGAAAATGTCTTACTTTGAAGTGTTTGTCCTACAACTTTATAATATACAATGAAATTTCTTTCAAATTATTTGATGCATCTCTGTTTAATGTTGTCTTGAATGAGATAAACTATAGACTCACGTCTAGTTCTTTGTTTTGCTCACCACTCTCCCTCTTAACAGCAAAATCCCAGGGACAGAAAAGAGGTTGAATTTTCATTTCTATCCCAGCAATGCATTCTCTTTCTATTTTCTTGGTCTTAGCTAAAAGTGGGTGTCTTCTCTTTAGGTAGATTATTTTGACCTTAGTTCTCCAGGTTTGTCCCCTGACCTAGTGAAGAAAATAAATGTTACAAGTCCTCTCACCAAAAACCCAAGACTATTTCCAAGAGTATTTTCTTGCTGAAAGATGGAGTAACCACTTTCCTCCTTGTCTAGGATGATAACTTTCATGATTCTATTTTAGAGGTAAGAAGAGTTAAGTAAATAAAATTGAATAAGAGAAATCAAACAGTACTGACTGAGTGGTCCATGTCACGATGGTTCTCTTTTTTATTGGTTTGCTTTGTTTTGTTCTCGTTTGTCACAGGCAGTATACTTGGGGAGATACCACTCAATTCATCTGCACCGAGCTCCTTTACAATAGAGTTATATTATAATAAACCTGATTTTTTTGATAGATAAAGGAATGAATAATTTGCCAGGATACAGCAAAGGCAAAACTCCTTTCTACTTCATATATTGCATCTAGCGCTAGTGTTTCTGAACTGTAACAAACATCCACCTTCTATTCTAGCATTTTTATGCATATTTGCATTAAACTAGCACAATAGTTTTTCATGGGATCTGTCAATAGCGTATGAAAGGCCAGATTTAAAACAAGAGAGGTGACTTAATTGTGCACGTGAGCATATTATATATTTATGAATATAAAGACACATTTAGCTGTTTTTAAAAAATTGTATACATTTTACTGAAATGTTCAAGTCCAATTGTCCCTTTTAAAAACATTTAGTTTGAGATTTGCTAATGTTTCTGAAAATGTCACTAGTACTTTTGCTGAGTTTAGCTGTCTAAAAGGACTTTGATAATCCCAAAGAGATTGTAATTATCTCCTTTTGTCATTGAAATAATCAATATCTCCTTGAAGTACAAATGAATTGAATGTGTAAGAAAGGGAGAATTTTCTTTTTCTATCTAGAGATAAATTAAAGTAGTGCTGTAGATCCTATCTTATACAGAATATTAATCATAGAAAATTTGAACACTTGTCTTATTTTTAACTTTTATTTTTGATTCAGGGGGTACATGTGCAGGATATTTAAAGGAATTTTAACAACTTGATGTATTAGTAAAGTTAGCAAATTATTTAGCAGCTGGATTATTTGGGGTTATCCTAGTAATAAATCTGAATCAAAATATAACAACATATTTTACAGTACTTAACCAAAATGTTATTGGTGTAGATTTTCCAAAATTTTTTGAAAAATAAATCTTACACTGAAATAAAAAGCAAATGATCAAATAAACATTAAGCTATTGATATCATTTTATCTCTGCTGGAAATATCTGCTTCCTATCAAATGGGTTTCTTTGAATAAAATTGAATAACATAATATCTACTCACATTGGTTTGGAAATATATTCCCAGGCAACCATAAAGTTCTTTTGTTCAAGTAATTGACATTAGGTTTCATGTAAGTTTTGCATGGAAACGTCATGTGGATTCAGAAAAATATGATTCATCTGTAGAGAAAAAGTGATAAACCCTAATTCATATTACTAACTGGCTTCAAAGTTTTATTACCATTTAGACAACTTGTTAGAATGCAGAATAGGAAAAAGATGTTTTCTTGTTTCATACATTTCTAAAAACTGAATTTTTTTTATCTTTTAAATATATTCCAGTCCCTTAGAATCATATTGCAAAAATATTATAGAATTGAGTCTTATTGTTTTACAAAGGAAAGCTCTTAAAAGTAGAAAAAGCTAAGTCACTAGATCTGTGAATACTTAGACAAAAGTTCAGTTATTATGAATTGTAGATAAGTTAGTAATGTGAACTTCACAAATTCTTGGATTCAAAGCCTATATCCACCTGTTATAAGATACAAAATATAAATAAGTCATGCTCTCTGAACTTTTTGTTTCTTCGTAGAATCGTGAAAATCAAATGACATGTATATTCAGGTCACAGGAAATGTATGGTTCATTGTCTTAAAAAATATTTGCGCTGTGGTAAGCACCGTGCTGTTCACTTTACTCATGCTCTTTTGGAAGCTAACAAGGTAAGAATAATTGCACTCAATTCAGGATATAGCTGTATCTGTTACCCAATATGAGTACTTGTCATGTGAACAAAACTAGTAACAGAGACAGATTTTAGAACTCGTGTTGAACTTTTCCCCATACCCAATTGCTCAGTAGCAAAATCTATGAAGAATATTTATTTCCAATTTTGTTCGGTTCATTCTGCGACACATATACAAGCAAAATGCTAACTTTAAACATTTCATAATTTCTTTTTACTTAAGGCAACAATAATCAGAATACTTTAAAATATTTTGCAATTACATAAATTGTTCCTATGAGAAGATAAGAATAGCGTTAAGTTTCTGGCATTTGAAATTGTCTAAGGGAATCAAATTTTCATAAATGTACTTTTGGAGATTATCTCCAAGATTTTATTGGGTCTAATGCAAAACATCTGGAGGCAATTTTATTATTAGTTGCATACTCTTATCTTTATGATAGAAAATTGATTTAGATAATAAGAGCCTTAAAATAAGTGTAGAGTTCTAAAGACGTACCACATGTACCAAAGAAACTGATCTTTTCAGCAAAAAAGTATATATATATGAAGTATAAATTGATGAAAAAGTGTTTACATTATTGATACAATTTACATGTAAAATAAAATTATTCAAGTAGAAAATTGTCAGAAAAATATATATATATATACACATAAGAGATTAACGTATTGATATGGTAGGAGCTGGAGATTCTTATAATTTCTCATAATATTTTCAATAGCAATCAGTGCTATGAGTGTTTTTAAAATTATTTTACCATTTTATCAGAACCATTTTACACATATTAGATATATGTATAACATAATTACATATATCATATGTAATTACACATACATTATACATATATTTTAATGTAATAATCTAAAAAATTAACCATAACCTTATTCTGGTACACATTTAATAAAATATTTCTACGTTTAATATAGCTTTCTCCAATTTTTTTTGTTTGATAAACAGAATAATGTGATAACGTGGATCTTTTTCATTAAAGAAATGGGAAGGAAATGGAGAATATAACAGAAAATAGACTGTTCAAAGTTTGAGAATTTTTATGAAAGATTTCCAAGTATTTAATAGATATGTCTGAAACCTCTCTCTTGCTTTTTGTGTCTGTATTTCTCTCTCTCTCTCTCTCTCTCTCTCTCTCTATATATATATATATATATATATATGTATATGTCTATGTATACAAAACACACATGTGCGCACACACATAATTTTCAACTACTTTATTTCTATGATGAGAGAAATAAAACTTTTCAACTTGGTGTCATTGAAGGAACACATTTTGTTTCAATTCAATTAAAAATATACACCTTTTATGATCAAGCATTATGGTACAAAATGAATGTCATTTTCCCTGTTTTTGAAGACCATTCAAGTCTGGCCTGGGAGATACAAACAAACATATGTAAATCAATTTAACTAAATATGGTTCACTTAAGAATCCAGTGTCTTTCTTTCACAGTTCTTAAAGAAGTTTGGACTTATTTAGACAAATGTAACACTTAGCTTTAAAAATCTGAAAACCGCTTGGAATTGTTACTTGAATAATTATGTTTATCAAGTGTACTATAGAAAAGAATTAACCTTTAACAAATTGTAGACATATGCACATACATATACAAAAATTCAGATTTTTCAACTTTATGATAGTATTTTATCTGATTCAAGTAGAAACTATCACTAATTATTTCTATGTATACTTAATCTAAGGCTTACCAAAAATTAAAAGCTCATTTGAGATGGTATAGATATTTATATATTTAAAGTATTAAATTTTATTAGTATTCTAAGTAGAATTTTAAAATTCTATTTAAAATATTTACAGTTCACATTTAATGATTACATTTTTATTTATAGTATAAAAACGCTCTAAATAGTTGTTCTCTTTCTCTCTTACACACACACAGGCACACATTCTCTCTCTCTCTCTCTCTCTCTCTCTCTCTCTCTCTCCCTCTCTCTGTCTATCTATTACTTCAAATGAAAGAGAATAGTGGGAGCATTTGAACTTTTTCTGAACAAAACTCTTTTTGCTGGTCCCAAACTCCTATCCCATTATATATTTTTAGGTTTATCTTCCTTCTTAACATCAATTTTTTTTCATGCAAGTAGTTGATGCCATTCATGGTGTAGATTACTTTCTCCTAGCAATCAGTTCTACCCCCAAAGTCTCAAATAAGCATACCATATATCCATAAATACAATAATAAGCTTATGAGAATCATGATTTTCCTGGACAGTCGTGTCTACTCCATAATTCTGAAACAATACTCAATAATTTTCTGTTTGCACAAAATCAGTGTTCTACCATTTTCTTGGTAGTCTCTCTTTTAGATGCATTTTACATGAAAAATGCAAAGTCTAGGCCAGGCACAGTAGCTCAGGCCTGTAATCCCAGCACTTTGGGATGTCAAGGCTAGTGGATTACCTGAGGTTAAAAGTTCAAAACCAACCTGACCAACATAGTAAAACCCTGTCTCTACTAAAAATGCAAAAAATTAGCTGGGCATGGTGGCTTTCACCTGTAATCCCAGCTACTTGGAGGCTGAGGCAGGAGAATCGCTTGAACCCGGGAGGTGGAGATTGCAGTGAGCCAAGATCACGCCATTGTACTCCAGCCTGGGCAACAAAAGCAAAACACAGTCTCAAAAACAACAAAAAAATTGCAAAGTCTATTTTTTGTTGACTTTCTTGGTGGACAATTTTTTTCTTTCAAATTTATTTAAATTGGCATATAAAATTGTATATATTTATCACGTACAACCTGATGTTTTCAAGTATATATACATGTGGAATGATTAAATCTAGCCAATAACAAATACATTATCTCACACAGATATCTTAGTATGAATGCTGTTGTAGTTTCTTTGTTTAACTAAAGGATTGAGAATTGTATGACTGTGTACAGATTTGTGTGTGTGTGTGTGTGTGGTTGTAGGGCTTAACAGGCTTTTATGAAACCTCTTATAATGGTGGAGCTGACTATTGTTTTAAGCCCATCAATAATGATCAGGTAATTTGTTTTTAAAACAACTAGATCAGCTTGATGCTTATGAGATAAGTGTCATCTATCTGATTGTAAAGTACACTTGACACAGACCTTTAACATTTATGCACTTAATAAATGCTCTGCTACTTCAAATATTAAGAAATTACCATTTTACACATAAGAAATAATCCTCAAAAAATACCTTTTTTAGGTTCCAATTTTACTAGGCTGAATCCTTTTATACATATGACTTCCCAGACAATGTGTGGAGTTGAAAGCTGACAGTCCCATAGTTTGTGCTATACAATTTAAACACAACTTGAAGTTTTTTTTCTGAATTTAATATGAAATACGTCAATTAAATTTAAACTCAAAAACCATGCTAATTTTTTAATATAAATGCCATCTCTAAACAGAAATAATGACATATAAATACATTCCTATATGCACTGTAGGAATCTATGGGTATTAGTTCCTCTTTCCAAAAAGGGTTTATTAAGACCGCCTTCCATTTAAAGCTCCCCCAGTAGCTATTAAGAATACAAAAGTAGTGAAATAAGGTTCCTCTCCTTGGGTAGATGAAAATGTACAAAAGCAAGTGGATATCAGTGATCAAAGTGATGAAAACAGGAATGATGACTCCAAGATTTCAGACAAGGCAAAGATTATTTCTGCTTTCAAGGCAGAATTCAGAAGAATAGATTTCAGAGTGATGGCCTCTCAGTCACTTCTTGATGGAAGAATAGCAGCTTGCCAGTTTCAGGAACAGAGGCAGAGAGAACCTCCCCCCCCCAAAAAAAAAAATGTAACAGACTTGGAAAAGACAGTGGTATAAAAGGCCATGGTCTTGTTTAGATAATGTTAGGGAACTATTGCAGAAAAACAACAGCAGATAACAAAGGATCTTGAAGGCCATCCTCAGAAATTTGGGTTGCATTGTAGCAATGCATTTACCAGCAAGTTATTAAAATACAGAATTTATTATACCAAAACAATCAAATATGATTTCTTTGGAGTTACGCTGCCACAGATACACTAAATTATAATACTAATAGATGACATCTTGAATCTGTTTTGTTGTTTTTTACTTTATATATTTGAGCATATTGACAGTTACAATAAAGTGTAGCTTAAGTAGCTTATTTTATTGTCTTAACATGACAATGCTGCTTCCTTTGGATGATAGTGAACAGAGTTAAGCATGTATTTTACTTATCCACATAAACCAACCATGTAGTGCTGGATAGGAAAAGAGGGAAAGGTCACCACCCCTCTCTGCTGACCCAGATATCCAAGTCACATTCAAGGTAGCATCCTGGTAGCAGTATCCAGGTGCTTCCCCATGTATCTTCCCCTTAATCTCAGGAGCAGACCATGGATGGGACAAGTCTCCGGGTTCACGTTGCGGGAAGTGTGTGTGTATGTGTGCCCGCGCATGTGGGTGACAAATATAGCCACTTCATTTTCAAAACAAACATCTGCTAAAAGAAAGTGTTTACCTGAAGCTAACTGAAGTATTCACTAGATATCAACTTTAGAATACCTTTTGTGTGTGATTTGTCTCGAGGTACGCAGGAAAGAGGCTTCAGTCATTTTACCTTTTTTCAGCAGCGTTACTTATGTAGTTACTTGTCTTACGCATGCGTATAGCGTAACAAAGACACACTTATTATAGCATTTTTCATCAGAATTAGAAAGATGTCTGAAGTAACTTAGTGATTTTTGAACGGGCACAGGAAGCTCCTAGCTTATTCTGCCACCTTGTGGTTAAAACACAAATTTCCATAACATCAGTAATCTACCAAGTGTGTATTCTTTACCTCAGGGAAATTAATTCCCACATTTCAGAAACGGGAATCCCTAAAAAATTGGAGTTGTGTATATTTTTTCTTGATAAATATTCAGACATTTAAAGCAAGATGATGCTTTCTTTGAATTGCTTAACTTTTGTTAAAAGCAAGTGACTGGGGAAAATTAATCTTTATAATCCCGGAACACATTTAAAGACAGGAAACCAGTATAATTAAGTACTCCAATCGGAAACAGCAATTTTGGGGAGAGGAGATGATTGCTTTCCCAAGGTGTCCCAGTCGCCATCTGTAGGCTTGCCCTTTGAATGGGGTCTCAAACAGTATTCAATGAAAATAGCTAATGTCTGCAGACTAAAATGCATATTTTCTCTTTAACACTGTGAGTTGCGGTCTATATAATTTCATTAAATATTGGCTATGTCTTCTTTGAATCAGTTTTGTCCTATACTTTAAATTTTTTTAAAAAAAATTGATTTTAATCTCTCAAAGTATTTTTCTCATAAATAGAAGTTTTGGGGATTTTTTGGTTTTGTTTTGGTTTTAGTTTTGGTGTTTTGTTTTGATTCTGGATTGCTTATAGGTTAGTGCTTCAAAACCATATTTTGAGCCAAGAAACATTAGTGTTGTTATCATATGCTGGATACAATATAAATTAACTTCCGATTCTTTTGTCAGCTGTTTTCCCTCAGGTAGTTCTTAGCTACTATTCTACTTTTATATCACCCATGTAATCTCTGTTATAGTTTGCATTCCTAATTTTAAAAGCCTAGTCCCATAAATTATGAGCTTTTCTGTCTTTATCTTAATTATTCAGTATGTCTTATCCACAAACTACTGCAGTCTTCCCCACATGGAAATATAACTGAATAAACCTTTGTGTTACATATTAAACATTGGCAATTGCTGAAGGAACAAATCTGGATATTATCTCTTCAGTGCTATACTCAATAATGCCTTGAAACCCAGAGCTTACCAGTCAACCACTGAGGCCAGAAACATTTTACTCTAGATTCTCCTTTTTCTTAACCATTCTGAGATGAAGGACATCTTAGAAGAGATCTCACAGCCTAAGGTTGATAGCTAACTTCCTGACACCTGTGATCTAATTTTCCTTCTGCCTGTTTTACTTTGCTTTCTTTGGCAAATGTGCATGCATCCTAGGGCTTTACAAAGTCTCATTTTTTTCCTTTTATTATCTTGCTTTTTTTTTTTTTTTTTTTTTTTTTTATAGAATCTCACAGTCACCCAGGCTGAAGTGCAATGGTGCAAACAGGTCTCATGGCAACCTCGACCTCCTGGACTCAAGCAATCTTCCTACCTTAGCCCTTCTAAGTACCTGAGACTACAGGCTTGTGCCACCACACCTGACTGATTTTTTTTTAATTTTTGGTACATAGAGGGGTCTGCCTGTGTTTCCCAGAATAGTCTCAAACTTCTCAAGCAATCTTCCTGCCTCAGTCTCCCAAAGTGCTGAGATTACAGATGTGAGCCACAGTGCCCAGCTGCAAATCTCTTAACTGAAGTTTAAGATTAATTCTATTATTTTTCTCTCAATTACCTGCGTACCTTTGCCTATAGGAGGATTATAAGAAAGTGAGAATACATTTAATTTTTCCAGGACATTTCACCCATTATTCTGACTTCATTATTTAAAAACACTTTCACTTTCAACCTTCTCCTGGTTGGGTCAACATATTATGTTATACTTAGCATACACTTCTAATGGGGAGAACTACTTCTGTCTCCACCAATATCAGGTTTAGCCATGTGACATGCTTTGACACATGGCCAAACCTGATATTGATGGAAACAGAAGTAGTTAAAATATAAGAATACTTTAAAATATAAGAGAAAAAGGTGAATATAGGTTCTGAGCTGAAGCTTTCAGTGCCAATGAGAGCTTCTTAAACATCTCGTCACCTCTTCCCTCTACCACAAGAATAGCATGCTTCTTGCTCTTGGGGTTCATTCCAGAACCCAGCCTGAGGAGACATTGGAGCTACATCTTCAGCCTGTGTTCTGGAATGAGAGGCATTCAGGAAAAAAGCAGAGTCACAGCTATTAATAACTGACCACCATGTGATATGAATGAGAAATGCATGCTGTTAAGAAACAGCAAGATTCGGAGAATGTTTGACTGGGCACGGTGTCTCATGCCTGTCATCCCAGCACTTTGGGAGGCCCAGGCGGGTGGATCACTTGAGGTCAGGAGTTCGAGACCAGCCTGACCAACATGGTGAACCCCCTCTCTACTTAGAAAACAAAAACAAACAAACAAACCAGCCGTGTGTGGTGACACACACCTGTAATCCCAGCTACTTGGGAGGCTGAGGCAGGAGAATCACTTGAACCCGGGAGGTAGAGGTCGCATTGAGCCAAGATTGCACTATTGCACTCCAGCCTGAGCAACAAGAGCAAAACTTTGTCTCAAAAAATAAAAAATGGAGAATGTTTATTATATGTGCACAATATAGAAAAAACTTTACATTTTTGTTTATGCTATCACCCCTTTTCCCCATCTGTAATTCTTTAAAGCAATCCTCTTAGGTCTTCTAACTCACTGTTGTTTCATGGACAATTCTAAAGCTATTACTCCCATATGTACCGAGAAGCTAGACCTCTTAGGAAGTAGTATCTCTAAAACGACCTGAGAGAATAGAAAGAAGGGAAAAGAAAAGAAGCGGGGCAGGGTGCGAGTCAGGTAGCAGCAGCATGTGCCATTACATCTCTATTTCCTGTTGTGGATAAGCTCGGCCATCATTTTTGTCTTCCTTCCTTCCCCTTCCTTTCTTCCTCCTCTTTCCCCTTCTTCTTCTTAACATGCCTTGCCCTATGCATTTCTTCTCCCAAATCTGAGTGTCTACTCAGAGACAGAATATCTGAGTATGAGTTTATTGATAAACTAAATAAACTTATAGGAAAATTAGCATACTTTTCTAGAAATGTACATTCAAAACCAAATAGGTTGTAAGAGTAGAACCTTATATGAAATCTAGACAGATCCTGATAGTTCTGACCCTAATGGTCGTAGGTAAATTAGAAGGCCACTCCTATCTCGTGATTTTATAGCAATGCAAGCTCCAGGATTCTTCACATATTCCTTCCACTCTCTTACCACCAGATGGCTCTCCAAGCCAACGTGGCCAATAAATCCTAACACCATGGGAAATGTCAGTGTATTACCAGATCTTTTCCTGAAAGGGATTAAATGATTATTTTTTGGAATACTAAATATTTATTCATTCAATCATTGTTTCCTCGTTAATCCATCAGCGATCGAAGGTTTGAATGAGACTGCCACAGAGTTTATTTCATAGGATAGTAATAAAATGTCTACAACTATTATTTTAGCCCCTGCCACATAGAAAGTATTCAATCACTGTCACCTGTTATTAGCTACCTTTTTCATACCAAGGCCATAAGTGAAAATTCTAAACGAATATTTTCAGTCTTTTGTTTCTCTCTTTACATGTTACATATACCCAGAACAGAGGGTAAACAAAGGTGATCTGGTCTGGAGATAAAGACTTAGGATCCATTTAGTGCCATTACATTAGTACTTTGAAAGCCATAGGTGTAAAGGAGATGGACAAGAAAGAATGTTAAAATAAGAAGAGAACAAAGAATAAATCCTGGGACCTACTAATATTTAAAGGATAATAGGCTGAAAGGAGCCTAGCAGAGAGATTGATGCAGAGCCAGCCAAGAGTTTACAGGACAATAAGAAAAAAATGTTATTCTCATTCCCAAAGGCCAATGGAAAAAAAAAATCAAATCTGTAGGGAGGGTGATGGTTAGTGTAGATTGTTCCAGAAAGATCAAGTGAGATATGGACGGGAAGCACTCGCTGGAAACTTGGTTATTGGTAACTTAAGGCACTAACAATGGCATAACGGGGTACTAGTCAGATTGAAATGAAGGCAGGAGTGACAGGATGTAAGGATGTGAAGGAAAATGAGAAAGTGATTACCAAGAACGGAAAGGAGGTTAGGAAAACATTTTCTTTTATTTAAGGTGAGGGATGACTGAGCCTGATTTTTACACTAAGGGAACAAATTTAACAGAAAGAGTCTTATAGAATGGTGAAAAGAGAGGATAATCTGCTGTGGTGCAATTTTTCACTCATTGGAACGACATATTTTGTCTGATGACCCATCCTCTTGACTAGAACGTGGGAAACAACTACTCTCCTGCATTGCTTATGGGAGTATAAATTGGTATTGCCTCACTACAGGAAGACAATAGAGCATCATCTTTCTTTCTTGTAAAAAAAAAAATACACCAAAACTTGTATCAAGCATTTCTATTTCTAGAAATTTATCCTGTAGATAAATTCAAATATATGAGAATTAATGTATATTCAAGATTGTTTGCACCCAAACACAACTGGCATATCCATCCATAGGCAATGATTTTATTAATTCTAATACACACATACAATTAAATAGCATATAGCTTTTAGAAAGAAATAACTACATTGGAAAGATCTCTAGATATTAACTTTTTAAATAGTACATAATAATATGTATAATATATTCTTGTAATAAAAAGGGAGTCAGAATATATATCCAAGTTTGTTTGTATATAAACAAAGAGATTTTGACAAGGTTTAAAACTGACAATCCACTCTGTATATCAGTGTGGCAGTAGGGAGGATTCTGTGAAAACTGGGGTAGAGAGGAAGAGGGATGGGTAGGAGATTTTCCGCTGCATAACTTTTTATTCTCTTTTGAAATTATGTATGCTTTATTTTAAAAAATGTGAAAACATACATTTTTAAAGTATAAATGTAGGTAAATTGAGAGCTATGAATGAAGAAGTGAGAGTATGGTTGTATATTTTTAAAGAATTTAATTTAGTGGAATGAGTACTGAGCTTTCTGATAAGGGGAACTTGCATTATCCCTATTTAAAATTATTTTTGAATTATTTTAATTATATGAATAGTAAACCTCATTATCAGCTCAGTCATCAATTGCCAGATTTCAAAAGTGGTTGCAGAAAAAATTTAAGGTAGAGAAATCTTATTTTTTTCTTCATAGACTTTGATCATTTCTAGAAGGAAAGCTAAGGGCATCAGTTAATGCGGGGAGAAAGAAACTTGGAGACTGAAAGTCAAGAGTGGGACAGAAGCTTCCTTTCCCTTGTTAAAGCTTTGTAATTACTTAAGACTATATATGCATAGCATAAACAAAGTTGCAAAAGATGTGAATATGTGAACATAACAACCAAATACCTTTCACAGTGACTGCATACCAACTAGCCAGAATGTTGCATGAACAATTTATGATTCATTTTATGGAATATTGCCTACCCAAAATGTTGTTTTAAACCAATAACTATATTCATTATCACGAACCTAGGTTTCAGTCAAATGAATATTGAATAGGACAAATTGGATATAGTATTTTGTACATATATATTGTACAATACTGAGAATATTATTTATAAATATTTGTAAGCCTATATAGAGAGAGAATCCTGAGATGGTGTTAGATCATCTCAAAATGGCGTTGGATATTTTGAAAAATAAGACACTGAGGATACAAATTGTTAACAGTTAAAGGAATGTCTGCTCAGCAGCCACAAACATTGCTGCTGGTTGAGAGGAAATTTGCATCTTCATAATAAGTGTTATATGAAAAGCAGAGCTCCTTTCATATGCCAGCTCAGCTATTCAAGCTATTCTTATCTTCTATCTGGAATACTGCCTAGTAAGAATAGGAAATTCTTCATTCATTTTGGCAATTATATCTGCCATGTGCAGGCAATGCAAAGCATTGGCAAACATTCAGAAAGCCAGAGGATTGAATTCATTGGTGGAGGACAGTCAGCATTGTTCAACAGTGCAGGAAGCCTTGCTGGCTTTAATAATGCATGAGGACTGGTTTGGGCTATTTTTCCAGCCTCTTGTGTTGACTGCATGCACGCTGCCATGAGCCATGAAGCCACTCCTCTCCAGACTCTGTTTTGAAAGGGGAAATCAGAAAACAAGGCTTGGGGAATTTTACATTTAGCAGAGCCAACCTCTTTTGCAATCAAAAACAGTCAAAAAAGGTATAGTATAGTTGTGTCCAGCCATGCATTTGAATTATACAGAATCATTTCCCTAAAATGAGAAAATGCTGTAAAATATGTGATTCCACATTTGTAAACTTTTCTAAATGTTGAAACTATTTTGATAGAAAAGGTACTTTAAAAACGAAAGCAAATTTCCTTAGATTCCATAAGAACTCAATGACATACACACACACCCCAATAGGGTAAAAGGCTATTTTTGCTAATAATAGTGTTTATAGTGTTAATACACTGTAACACTTGACTCCTTGTCCAATATTTCCCAAAAGGGGTTAAAAACTGACATGCCTTCAAACCTTAATATAGACAAGGACGAGTATAGATTTAAAAAAAAAAAAAAAAAAAAAAAAACTGCTTTGGACCCCACAGTACCAGAGACTGTGTCCAGCTCAAAGGTTTTAAGTTTTGAAAGAAAAAAATAAAAAACATGATGTTCACTAAGCAAAATTTTCAACAGTTCAATCATGTCCCCTAATGTTCTATCACAGCCTCAACATGCTTCTGTCTTATCTAAATTCTTTAAGAAGTATTCTGAAAAGAAGGGACTATAATCCATGCTGTAAAAAGATGAGAACCTCATTTGACTCCTCCACCCCCACACACCATGTGGATCTCTGAGTGAAATGGGCCTTTTGGAATTGAGGCCACAAATAAAAGTTAAGCTCTGTAATCTTCCCCCAGCGTTCCAAACAAACAGTCAAGTATTCTCTGTGAATGCAGTCCTCAGCTTCAACCTGCCTCATTCCTGCTCCTCCTCTAGAAAGCTTTCCTTTCCCTTTGTTCCCCACATCCTCCAGGTCATTTTCCTAATGGCCATGCTGCCCCCAACACTGGGGCAAGTGCACTGGAATCATGGAAGTGGTGAGTAAAGGTCTAGAGAACAGAAGGGTTTCAGTCGCAGTGGTTTTCATCAGGGAAAAGAGTGAAAAGAAGTTGTAAGTGACTCATATATAACTGTGTTATACCAAAATTATTTTTTCCTAAAGCTTTGGAAATAAAAGGATAAAAATGTTCATTTCTTTGGGATCTTTTAGCAATATCATTTTGCCAGGGCAGTATTGAAATTTGCTTTTACGTTTCATATAGATTAAGCAATAACATTACCTTTAAAATAACTTTTTTAATGAAGTCGGCATATCAATAAATCAAACAATAGTCTATGGACACAGAAAATAGGATTTCTCTTTTTTACCATGGCTAATTCAGGTTATTTTTATTAACTTTTCTTCAATGTAAATGCTGGCTCTGACAAGGCAACATTCTACTTGGCTTATGTAGGTCAAAAAGTGACTTAATCGCTCTATAAAGATGTCATTATAAATTGAATTACTTCTCAGTTATGTAGTGAATCTTGTGAATTTACAAGGGGGTAGGGGGAGGTGAAAGAGGGAACTTTCATGAGAACAGTAATTTAATTACCTTTCCTGTAACCGAAGGTATAGTGTGAGTTCATGGTAATCATCTGAATGTTTTTTTTTTCTCCCTCTTGCTGCTCCTTGGAACATAAAGATTGCTTTTTAAAAATATGGTTGAGCATAGTTTTTATCCTTAAGAAAATATATTAACATACTTCTATTTGTACATAGATATATGGATGTATTATTACATAGTTTAGTTATTTTAAGTCATCTGCTAGTTTCCTATGATAGAATATATTACATTTTATTGCATTAATGTTTTCTCATAAAATACAAGACTGAAAGTTCTATAGATCGGTCAGAACAGTTAAAAATGGTTTCCTACACTACGTTAAATATACTATTGGTTTGTTTGCTGATATTTCCTTTTGATTATTTGTTATCTTCCATGGGATTTTCTACTGTCGCCTAGAATTTCACACATCAGTAATCTGAAATGAGATTTTGATGTTCAAAGCACAAGTTCTCTGCTAGATGTTAAATATTCCATGTGAAGGTCAGGTTAGGTTGATTCATAGTGCTTGATACAAACAGCAGCTTTCAGTCCCTTTAAATCATGACTATTTTTTTTCTCTCTTTTTTTTTTTTTTTTTGCATAATGGGCACTTTAACTTAGAAGATCTGCTTTCTGCATTATGGAAAAAGGCACATCATATTTTTGTAAGGAAAATTTTGAAAGACTTGAATTAAAATCCTACACTGTGTATTTTGTGTCCATGATATTGTTTATGTTTAGGATTGTTCCTCTCTGAAAGTCTAACACCAGGTTTTTCCTATAAGTTCTCAATCTTTTGTTTCTGTTTCTTCAGTGTGATGCCAATTCTTTGTTTTGGAATATATTACTCTATTGTGATGATGGTAATTAAAGTCTATGTGATAAAAAGAAAATTATCTTTAGGATATGTATGGTTTATTCCGTTTTTAAGATCAATAAATAGTAACAACTGAAATATGTAAAAAGGAATTAGATATAGAATAAAGAATTCTAGCAGCAGAATTCTAGTTACACAGCATGTAACTAGTTCACAGGTTTGGGAGAACCAAATTAATATATGTAAGGCCACTTGCAAAGTGTCAAGTAAAATAACTAGATAAACTATTCTAACTTAAGAAATAAGGCATAATCACAAGAAAAGGCGAATTCAGTATAGCATAAGACTTATCACTGATTTTTAAACACAGCTTAAGACTGGGTCTTTTTTGATAGTTAATAAAGTCTTGGTGGGAATTCAGCTTATGTTAGCTATATTCACATACAAAGTAGAATCATGTTGAGTCATCTCTTTTTAATAATTCTGTGTGATATAAACAGACTATTTAATTTCTCTGGGCCTCAATATCTTCTTGAAAAAGTAGGTTGCACCAGATGATGTGTAGACATTGCTATCAGTTTTCTTTCTATTTATTAACTTACTTTAAGTTCAGCGATATATGTGTAGGATGCGTATTTTTGTTACAAAGGTAATTGTGTGTCATGGGGATTTGTTTTGCAGATTATTTTATCACCCAGGTATTAAGCCCAATATCCATCAGTTATTTTTCCTGATTGTTTCCCTCCTCCCACCTTCCACCCTCTGATAGGCCCCAGTGTGTATTGTTCCACTCTATGTGTCCATGTGTTCTCATCATTTAGCTCTCACTTCTAAGTAGTAAGAACATGCAGTATTTGGTTTCCTGTTCTTGCATTAGTTTGCTAAGGATAATGACCTCCAGCTCCATCCATATCCCTGCAAAATACATGATCTTGTTCTTTTTTATGGCTGCAACGTATTCCATGGTGTATATGTACCATATTTTCTTTATTCAGTCTGTCATTGATGGGCATTTAGGATGACTTCTTTCTAGCTTCTGACAACTCTCTGGTCTTGAGCTGTTCTTGCCAGTTGAATCTTGATATGCTCTGCCCGGGATTGAAGCTTAAATAAACATTTTTCTTTAAGCTGCTATGGCCATTCTGTTGAGCTAGGTGTCCTATCTACAAACTGACTGTATGAATGTGTGGAAACTATGTGATGAAAATTTAAGAGGGAACTGAATTAGGCAACCAGTTATTTGAAAGTGTGTATCCTCAGAGAATAGGAAAAAGTGAAAAGAGAAATTTACTAATATATCCATCCAAAGGAATACAAAATTATCTTCCTTGAGTGAATATTTTATTAATCTGAAAAATAATATTGGGTAGTATGTAAAATTATTCTCAATTTACTGATGAAGCTGAAAAATTTGAGATAACTTAATTGTCCATTATTGCTAACTTAAGTTTTGTGAGCCCGGTAAGAAGTCCAATACCACAATTAACTGGCCATGTGATTTCTAGATTATGCTCTTCTTTTACCTCTGCTCCACAATGTAAATGTTCTAACAGATATTATGTGTTGTGCTGATGGTCATCTCAAGTGTCTTGAAGAGTTGCTGATATATAGTGGGCACATAACACAAATTTATGAAATTAAAAGATGTGCAGATATGTTAAATGCTTTGACTGAAAATCAGGCATCCCAATTATGATTTTGAGACACTCAGGCACTCTAGTGTTTCAAGGAGACCATAAAAATTTCTAAGCATCATTTAATTTTAATTTATTTTAATTCCAAAATAAATACATGATGTTATTTTCTAGGAAATGTTGTAATCATGGTTTTAAAATCTAAAACTGTCGGAATACAGTATCGCCCAAATCTTGGAATCTTTGAATTGAGCCAACAACAACTTGTATAATTTTCACTTTCCTTTTCAGGACTTCTCTTGTTGCATAGACATTTTATACCTTACACAGATTTTTTTTCTCCCAAATTGATGTAATTTTTTCCTAGGGTAAAATGACCTAATCACTGCCACATTTTATGGGATGGCTAGAATCATAAAGTAGTTTAAAATATCCTCAAACTGACCCTTTCAAAAAAAAAAAAAAAAAGGAAAGGAAATGAAGAAAGAATGTTCTAAATAGCCATGTACTCCAACATGAAAATCTGGTGTGGACTGCAAAGATGTATATATAGTACCCTGTATTAATCCATTCTCATGGTGCTATGAAGAAATACCCTAGAATGGGTAATTTATAAAGAAAAGAGGTTTAATTGACTCATAGTTCCCCATGACTGGGAAGGCCTCAGGAAACTTACAATCGTGGCAAGAGGCACCTCTTCACAGAGAGAATGAGTGCTTTATAAGCCCCTTATAAAGCCATCAGATCTTGTGAGAACTCACTGTCATGAGAACAGTGGGAGGATAACCACCCCCATGATTCAATTACCTCCCATCTGGCCCCTCCCATGACATGTGGGGATTATGGGAGCTATAATTCAAGATGAGATTTGGGTGGGGACACAGTCAAACTATGTCACACCATTGATGCCCCCATTTTCTGGATATATATTCTTAAGAATTACATATTTTTTCTAAGCATCAATAGCCTTTCCTATTTATTTGTTTTATATGAATTTTTTTTTAGTGATTATAGTAGTTCATATCTCAGAATTTGTATGTGATGATACATACTTTGCACCATGCCTGATATATGGTAAAAATTTAATGACCAGGAAGGGTATTATTACACTGGTGGGTGTGCCCTACAATGAAAATCAGATAATTTATGATTAACAAGCAAAAGTATCAAAATATTATTCACTATTCAAATATTATTTGTTATTTCACAGAATCAGGTTTATATGTTTCATGGAGGGAGGTTAAGACCAAGGAATAATCTGACATTATTCATGAAACTGTAGTACCTTTCAGGAACCAAGATGTACTGAGTGCTTGTTACACATCCAGCTCGTGTTAAGTAATGTTAAACAGAAGCATGCATGATTTGGTAATATATATGGAAGGTAAAATCCAATCAAATAATCACATAAATCATTACAAATTGACATGAGTATTAAGGGGGAAATATTTTTTAAATGATAAATTCAAGACTGTTCCTAGAATTATAGAATATGACAATACAGGGCATGAAGTTTGAAAATAGTGATGTTCTGAATTTTCCCAGTTTCTCTGAATACCTAACCCTATATTCCAGCAGCTTTTTCAGACAGGATACAGTCTTTAAACTAAGCTTGATATAAACAAGACATTTTAAAATGAGCATAAGCAGGAACATTAAAAAGAAAGGTGTTTAAACTACAGCAAATGTGATTTAATTCAGTCATAAATACTGCTAAGCACTGAAATTTGGCTGCCTTCCTGAAAAAAAACAAAATTAAAGTAGAACCAACTACAAACCCAGAATTATGTTGGACTTGTTTTTATCTAAGGAAAAAAGACAAGTAGGTGATTGCTTTTGGTTCATAATAGCTCTCATGTTGGAAATTACACCCCTGCCCCAAAATAGTTTTATATTTTTGCAATAAATTAACAGTGTGTTCCTTCCTACATTATAAAAGTTGTTTTTGCTAAGGACTTACTAATGTGTCATCAAATATGCTTATCCTATACCTTGAAAAAAATTACTCTTTTCTTCAACTATGAATTCTTTTCAACTGCATTCTTTCTGCCAGACTTACATTTTGTTTTGTCAGATTCTACCTTAAATGAAATACATGGATTTGAAGAAAAGTAAACTAAACAATTATATGCCAATAAAGCACATATATTATAAATGTTTGTCTACAGAATAAGAGAATGATGTGTAATTCACTTGACTAGCCTCCAACAAAACCCATGCTATACAGAAGAAAGACATGTATTTTGATGAGCAAACTCCAGTTGCTTCATTTATATTTTTAAATTCTTTTCTCAGTGATAATTATGATCTGATGCTAAGTCTTGCATTCTGTCTTATAATACTAACGCAATTTTAATCAAAACATAATTTCTAGGAATTCCCTTTTGGGGGAATGAGAAGCCATAAGGTTTTTGGTGGAAATTGCTTTTATGTAAACAATATAAAAGTGTTGATGAAATTGCTTGCACTCTATTGACCAATGGCAGTTCAAAGATTCTTGTTACTGTGTGTATTAGTTTGCTAGAGCTGCCATAGCAAAGCATCGCAGATTGAGGGTTCTAAGCCAAATAAATGTATTTTCTCCAGACTTTCGAGGCTAGAAATTAGAGATCAGCATTTAGGCAGGATTGGTTTCTTCTCTGACCTCACCATTTGGCTTGTAGATAGCAATCTTCTTCCAGTTGTCTTCACATGATCTTCTTTTTGTGTTTGTCCCTGTCCTAATCTCCTCTTCTTATAAAGAAATGAGTAATATTGGATTAGGGCTCACTCTACTAAACTTATTATAACTGAATTACCTCTTTCAACAACTGATATCCAAACACAGTCGTATTCTGAGGTACTGAATATTCGGACTTCAACATATGAATCGTGAAGGGATCATTGAGGCTACAAAATCATGGATACGTTCCTGAATATTGCTAAGCAATATATTGTGAAGAAACAATAGGCTGGTAAGTCTGTGACGCCACCAGCATACACCACAGAAACACACCCATGTTGTTTCCAAGTAAAATGTGGATATACACAGACTTGCAAAATTAGAAAATTAAGAGATCAATTGTTCTCTATGATGAACGATACAATAAAATGACAAAGTACGTAAAAGGACCACCCAAAATCTTTTCTATAATTTTAATTCCCAAAAGAAAAGAAAGCATACTTGGGAAGATTGCTGAAAGGCTCTGAAGAACCTCCACACAAATTTGCATCCTCTTGATATGGCCTTTTGTTGTAATATGTTGCAGTATTGCTTTTCAGCTATTTCAATAGAGAAGTAAGGAAGAGAACACACACCCCTGTCCCCATTTATTTCTAATGGTCTGAATAGTCTGTGTACGCCGTGGACTCATATACAGTTATTCTCAGAACCTGTAGAGACTTTGGTAGGCTTCTGCTTCTGGTCTACATTTTTATCAAAGATTCCATTTCCTAGCTGTCCTATGAAGCCACAAGAGATGTAGTTCTAGTTTGTACATCATCATGCCCCTCACTCTCCTGCTTTTAATAAAATGGCTAATGTGCTCTAAACATTATAATAGGAATCATGGTCTGTCATCAGCTTTGATCCCGTTATGTAAAACAGTGCCAGGGCTCAAGAGGAGCTCTATTATGTATGTTGATTGATTGGACAACTGACACGTCCAGACTCTAGGTGATGTGGCTGCATAAGACACCAGCAGTGTATTGTGACCTGACACAAATTGCTTTCCAGTAGCTTCCTACGAACTCTGTAATCTTTCAGTTGGGGTTTCGATATTTGGTTAATGGATAACATATTCATACTCTTTCCTCCTTGCCGGTTCAAAACTGTCACATACTCAAAGAATAAGTTGCACATAGGTTTTTATGACACTTGACACTCAACGTGCTCAACATCAAACTCACCCACTTGTTTTAAAAATTGCTTTGTCTCATTGTTTTTCCATTTATTTTCTTTGAAAATTAGTGTTGGCATCCCATGAGTTACTTTTTCTATTCCCACTTCAATTAAAAGATAGATTCTAATTTTTTGTCATTTCGGTATCTCTTCTATTCCACCCTCTTGCTGGTTAGGGATCTAATGATTTGTCATTCACATACTTAAAATCTTCTGATTGATATTGCTGCCTCCACTTCCTATCTATTTCAATTATTATAGCCACAAAAGACTTTTTTTCATAAAGCATATTTCTTATAAAATCTCAAAACACTTGCCATGTTAAAAATAATTAATGGAATAATAGTAACATAAATAAGAAAAATAAAACCTTCTGTGATCTCTCTTTCAATTTAATAAAATACAGACTCTTTATTCAGTCAGATAAGATATTCTTCAAGCTGTTGGCTGTTGTCAATGTGTATTTCCAGGCCAGGCTTAACACTAACCCTCTTAATATAGTTTACATTTTGGTTTACTTGGGTTAGTTGCTCTTCCACAAATGCCCCTGATAGAATCATCCCGCTGTGCACCTACATACACTGTGGCCATGGCCTGGAATTCTCTCTTACCCATGTCTGTCATACCCATCCTTCAAGGCATACCTCATATGTTAATTCTTTCCTAAAGCTGAATCTTAAAATCACAACTGTAAATAACTTCACTGCTCTGTAAACCTACCACTGTATACATTGCTTGTAACATTCTACCTTATGTAATCATTATTTGTGTACCTGTATTACCTACCCTACAAGATAGAAATCTATGTCTACTCTTCATCTTTGTTGCCCTTCTTACACCTCTTCTCTGGTGGAGAGACTGTCAAGCCAATTACCAAGTTACTGAAAAGTATTCTAAGCTTTCCTTGGTATTAGGTAGCCATGTCCTCTTTCTCTCCAGATCATTGGTTGTCAAACGCTAAAATAGACTTCTCTCTTCTCTCTCAGCATGGTCCTTAAATCAGGAAAAAGCTCCACCTGCCTACTGATCTTTGGAGAATAAATGCCTTGCTTTGCTGAACCCTGACAGCATGGCATCTAGTTTTAGATTTCTGATTTGCTTGACCTAAGCTGTGTCTTTCTTACATGATTGTCTACAACCTGGCAATTTAGAAGATGAAATTTCTTTCTCTCTCTTTCTCTCTTTCTCCCTCTATCTTTCCTTGTCCTGCTCCTTCTTCCTCCTCCTCTTCTCATTCTTCTTTGCTGGAAGACTGAAAATGGTCTGAACGGAAGCAGAAAGTCAATTAAAAGAAAAAAAAATATGTAGAAAAAGTTTAATAAAGCATTTTTGTTTAGAGCTGAATTCTTCAGTTAATGCTGTCTTTCTATGCAGCAAATTCACACTAGTTTCATCTGCATGATAAATCATACAGGAGTTCATTTTAATATAGGTAAGAACATAATTGTTAAGGGATTGAATATTCAAAAAGTTTTTTTCAGGGAGGTATTCTTAGCATCTATAAAGCATTTTAAGTGCTGCAAAATAGGATATACCTTCTATTACAATCATATCACAATTTGCCTTGTTGAATGAAGAAAATTATCCCAGAACTTCAGATGCTCTACTAAGTATCTCTGTGTACATACACGCACACATAGAAGATACACACACGAACCACTATGCTTTCTCCTTTTTATTAAACATTATGTATTATTGGTAAAATTGCTATAGTTCTGGATATCTGTCTGGTAAGTAGGAAGTAAGAAAAAAATCAAACAAATCTGGGAAGATAGCATGAAATACAAAATTTGGATTTTCCACTCCAATACACTAAAGCATTAAGAGATAAGTATTAGTTAAAATTATTAGTCTTTCAATGGTTACCCAAACCAATACTGAAACATAGTGATCCATCTATAGTAATTGTTAAATTAATTCACTTAAACTCTTCATTGGAAAATGCAGGCATCACGTATCTAGTTGTCTTTCCAATATTCAGGCTTAGAAAAAGATACCTTTGAATTTATTTTTCATGATTTTATCTTTGGCTTAAGATTCTACCATTAATATTTTCTTCACAGGAAACATCAGGAAAAAATAGGTTGTTGTTTTTTTTTTCAGCAGTTTACAAGGCAAATTATGTTTCTAATAAAAGTATGAATTTCTATTTATACATTTATTTTACTCTGGAAATTTACTAGTATTTTCTAACTGATTTATTAACAGGTATATATTAAAGCAAAAGTATTTCCATAAAAGTTCATACCATGAAGATAATAAAAATTTACCTCCCAAATCAGAGGGCAATTTAGAAAGGTACATGTAGAAAGTTATGTTCAAGTATAACTCACTTGATTTAATGTAACTAATGCAACATAATTGTAGTATTACATCTAAATTTAAATTATAGATTTTAAAATGTTATTGTCATAATTTTTGTTAATTTTTTAAAATTAAAAATATGTACTGGGTTGAGAATTTTTAGAGTACTATTGCATGTGAGCTTATAAAAAGACAGTTTCATAGAACCTCAAAGAGTCCAGACCTTGGGAGTTCTGTCAAGCAGGAGTAAATTTCTTCTGTGCCTTGTAAAAGTGAGGCTGATAAATTTAGATAATAAGATCATGAAACTTCCTTCCTAAACCATAAGATGGCCATTTTGCCAAAGTTTATCCCAATTGAAAGGAGTCTTTGTTGAATAGATTACAGCAATTTCTGAGAAGTTTTTATAGACAAATCCAAACAATAGCCATTGTCTTAAAATACGATGGGAAAAACATGCTTCCATTTATCAAAATTTTATATAGCAGACTGAAACCAGATTTCTCAGAGACAATTATGAAGTCTAAACATGCTTTGGGAGTTGCTCCTTTTTCATTTGTTTCTTCATCTTCCTATATCATCTTGTTCCTTCTACACAGACCTATCCTCCACCACAGGGGGCTTTGTGGTTTTGTTGTTTATAGAGATGAGACAAAAGGCACATTCAAGTGACTTACCCGAGGGTGCACAGCATCAATTTACCTAAGAGGTTTCTGGGAGCTGCCGTATCACTGGACAACACTGTACTTTTGATTCTTCTGAGCTTTCCTAGTCTCATTCCATGTAAGGTAGGGAAAGGCCTATGCTTTCTCTACACTGATATATGTTACAGTTAGAGCTATCTTACTCAAACGGCTGTGTCCATCCTTACTTTTGATCTCAGTATAGTGTTTTTATTACTGTAAACAACTCTATACATTTGCTAGACTAAGATAAAAATAAAGAGGGACATTGTTCAATGCAGTCAAAATTGATACTGGTCATTATTCGTAAGTAAAAGTCACATGGCCTTGGAAGCATGTATGTTGATGGACTTAAGGATAATAGGAATTGGTTTGATTAAAAAAATGAAAGAAAGAAAGCCTTTTGTGGATGTAGTTAATGATGGGATTACAAAGATGTATTGCCTAACTTCAAAAATAATTTAATAAGTATAGGATAAAAAACTAATATTTTAACTGAATTTGACAGATGCATGACAAAATTTTTTCTGGTTTATTCTAAAAGTTTTGATAGCTAGGGAGAAAACCCAGTTGATGAATTATCTTTCAAGTCAGTTTGATCTGCAGTGCTGCTCTCTCCACTGAAAGAATCAACAAACTGGCATAGAGACACTCAATTCTATGGGTCATCACCATTATTAGCTTTAGCAGTCATGGTATCAAATCTGCACTTAATATTTTATTCCCTCAGAAGGCATTAATGCCAAGAAATAACTTTTTACTCTGCTCTGTTCTGAAAGATGAAAAGCAGGGTCACTAGAACTGTGCCGGGTCAGTGAAAAAGTCATTGAGGTGGTGCTTTGTGAAGTAGTTAAGAAAACAAAAATTCTGTAGGGCAGAGGTAGGCAAACATTGGCTAGACTTTGTGGACTATCCATTCTCCGTCACAACCTCTCAATACCATTGACCAGCAACATTTTGAAAATAATGCAGCCATAGTTAATACATAAACAAATGAATGTGATAGTTTTCCAATAAAAAAAGTAACTTACAAAAAACAGGTGAAGGTCCACGTGATGGTTTGTAATACCCTGCTTTAGAGGCACGGTGTTGCCAAAAATTGCCCAACCAAGAGCTTGCTGAGTGTGTGGGTGAGTTGTGAGAAGTGTGGAAGGCTCACCTGAGGTGGAGGAGGGATGGTAGGGGAGGAAAGGATGATGAGAAAAAGGGAGAGAGAGAGCCAGGTTATATTCTGAATATACAAATATAACATGGCTGGTTTGACATTTCACATCACACCTTTGTTCTGTTGCTAGGTTCCTCTTGCTAAAATGTATAGGGCCTTGGAATAGATGATGTATTAACCCATTATCCCCTATTTATATTTAGCCTTTCTGAAAAAGTGGTAAGTAGGAAACAATAGAAAGCACTAGGGGCTTCTCAAGCTTATTAGACCATGTGCTTCACTCATATCCCTCCTTTCTGTCCTCCTCAACTTGAAAATCTGTTAATGAAAAAAGGATTTCCCAAAAGTTATTTAGAACAGTGGACCTTGAATTCTCATTAGTAAAGAGAACGCCCCAGGTCTTCCTGGAGAGGATAATAGAGGGAGAAGCGGATGATAGAGGAAGAAGCATGGCATCAGTCTTGCAAGGGCAGGACTATCATAGGAGCACTTAAAGAGGAAAACATGACACCAACAACATGAAGCTCAGCACCTCACTGAGGACAAATTAAAACTTCCGGCTGGGGCTGGGCACAGTGGCTCACACCTGTAATCCTACCACTTTTGGAGGCCAAGGCTGGTGGATTACATGAAGTCAGGAGTTTGAGACCAGCCTGGGCAACATGGCAAAACTCCATCTTTAGTAAAAATACAAAAATTAGCTGGGCGTGGTGGCACTTGCCTGTAGTCCCAGCTACTCCAGGGGCTGAGGCAGGAGAATCGCTTGAACCCAGGAGGCGGAGATTTCAGTGAGCCGAGATAGCACCAGATTACTCTTGGTGACAGAGAAAATTAATTGATTAATTTGATTAAAACTTACCCAGTCATTGATCTTCATGAAGATCTGAATAAAGATCTCTCAATCTTGGGAGATATTGGTAGGTACAAAAGCTGCCTCTTGTACCTAGTGTAAATTATCTGATGCGTCCAATGACAAAACTCACATTACCATAACACAGTATTTATTTTCTTATTCTGTTAATGCTTTAATTTTAATTCTAATCCTATTTTGTGTTTAATGATCTGCTTGTGGTCATTGTTTTGAATGAATGAGGTGAAAATTGAATAAGGTGAAAGGTTGTGACTATTTAATCCATAGACAGTATACCATAATGTAAAATATGAAATTGAAATATTTCTAAGAAATAACAAAAAGAGCCTACAGGTTGGACAAATTTTCTTATGCATTATTTTAGTTCTAAAGTTAGCTTTAGTTTGCTTTACAGATATATTTAGCATTCTTTAAATAACCTAGGGCTATTTTTAATTACTTTATTATTTCTGATAGATAGCTTAAATTGTTTTTAAAGACTGGTTTTGGGTGCAGGGTGGCTCACACCTCTAATCCCAGCACTTTGGGAGGTGGGCGAATCACCTGAGGTCAGGAGTTCCAGACCAGCTTGGCCAACAAGGTGAAACCTTGTCTCTACAAAAAATACAAAAATTAGCTGGGCGTGGTGGTGCACCCCTGTAATCCCAGCTATTTGGGAGGTCGAGGCAGGAGAATCACTTGAACCTGAGAGGCAGAGGTTGCAGTGAGCTGAGATCACATCATTGCACTCCAGCCTGGGCTACAAAAGTGAAATTCAATCACACACACAAAATAAATGAAAATTTTAAAAAATTAATTGTTTTGAAATGTAAGCATTTGTTAATGAGTAAACAGGAGATGTAGTTGACTGAATATTCATTTTATAATTTTTTGTAGGGTAAATGTAATCACAAATCATAATTTTTATACAATTTATTGAGGTACCACATTTTAAAACCGTTTTTTAGGGCAAGGAATACTGTTCAAATACTTAAATAGGATTCTCATCTTAAAACTATATGTGGTTAAATTAGGCATTGTAAAAAATAAGCAACAGTAATGTTCAAGTAAGAATCAAGAAGTGATGTAAAATGTTGAATTTTATGATAACAGTTTTAAATGCCTATCATAAATAAAATATACTTGTATTTTGTACAATATCATGCATTCACATCTCTTCCATATGGAAGTATAAATTAGGAAATTTGATCTGAATCAATATGTATTGAAATTATAAACTAAAAAATATCAGATATAACACAATACAATGTTTGATTTAAAACACAAAAGGTGACAAAAATGTTATTGAAAAATTATTTTTTTCATATTTCTGTGAAGACTGGTTCTTAATTGTTGATAGCAAAAGCTTTTCAAATTACCTTTTTTTATAAAATACTATGTTGGTCATTCTAGTTTTAGAGAGATGAGTTTTGATAATAGTTTTGTAAAATCAGGTTGGGTAACATTGCTCAGCAATAATTCAAAGTAAATAAAATTATATTCCTGAGTTATCTATTATTTCTACTATACTTTTTATATAATTATACAATTAACACCTTCTTGGTCTTTAATGCCTATGAGAGACTTTATTTTTAAATTCTTGATTTTTAAAATACCAAACCTGTCAACTACAAACAATTAAGAAGATTTTATTGTACTTACCGTTTTAAAAGAAAAATATTGTTTTTAAAATTGTAATACTAAACTGAATTGCTGATATTGAAAGCACCAAAATAGAATTCAACGGCCTATCTTTAAAGTTCCACTAGAGGGCAACATGTACCAAGATTTTTGTCCCTTTACAATTTCAAGGGGGATAATCAAATTTTAATCTTTTTTCATGAATAGATGTCATTTACTTAATATTTATTGTCATTCAGCATGAATTGTTATCTTTATGATGCACATGTGGTTCTTAGTGAATACTATCTGACTTATGAAAGATAGTATTGTGAATCTTACTCTGATTTCAATTAATCAATACTTTTTCAGTTACCATAATTACAAGAAGACAAAATAACACCAAATAAAAAGATATTATTTTATATGTAATGAGTTTTTACATCAAATAATGTCATATGTGTTTTAAAGTATGAATATGTTAAGCAGTTGTCGGTTAACAAAAAATAAAATTCTTGGGAGATGGTGGTGGTAAATTTGAAATGCAATTTTGACAAAAGCATTTGTTCATTACACATTCTCAGAAGCCATTTTAAATTGAAAAACTGGTTAAACTGTGTGTATCACACTAACAATTCTAAATCTTTTCTGAGAAAGAGAATCTGCTTAATACTTGCAGCATCACCATTTTCTTTAAATCTTCCCAAACATCACTCTGTCTATATCCTGTTTCTCTTAACTTCTGCTTCTCCTCAGATCCTTTAATATTTACTTTTTAAAAAATATCTAAATATGAGTGGTTGTCACTAAGACACTGATGTTAGAGAAAGCATAATTTTTTTGTCTCCTTTTGTTTCCAAATAACCTTTCTGTGAGAGAGCAAAGCAACATTGACAGGTTGGGAAGAGATACACAAACAGCTTTGGAAAATGATAACGCACACTTTAGTGCAATCATATTTAGAAACAATGAAAAAATTACATATGTGATAGCATACTTTAATTCCCTATGACAGATATTATAGAGGAATTGACATAATTATCACCTATTACAGTGAAATGGTAACATTTTCTCCTGAATTTATACTGAACTAATATTATATTTAAAGACTATTTTGATATGTGTAAAAATGATGGGTCTCATTATAGCAAATATTTAACCAGCAAAGATTTGTTTTTACTATTATCAACATACCACGCAGCTAAACTATCATTTTTGACTTACGTATTGTATGCATAGACTATACCTCCTGGATGAGGTTTTAAGTGCTTTACATG
Organism: Cacajao melanocephalus; assembly: GCA_963573385.1. Lineage (NCBI taxonomy): Eukaryota > Metazoa > Chordata > Mammalia > Primates > Pitheciidae > Cacajao > Cacajao melanocephalus. The sequence goes on from CAUYLG010037573.1 coordinate 38,588, forward strand.
TGTCTTTTTTTTTTTTTTTTTTTTTTTCCTTGAGACAGAGTGTTGCTCTGTCACTGAGACTGGAGTGCAGTGGTACAATCTTTGCTCACTGCAACCTCCAACTCTCAGGTTCAAGCTATTATCATGCCTCAGCCTCCCAAGTAGCTAAGGTTACAAGCATGTACCGCCACACCTGGAGAACGTTTGTTAGTAGAGACAGAGTTTCACCGTATTGGCCAGGCTGGTTTCGAACCCTGAACTCAGATGATCAGCCTGCCTTGTCCTCCCATAGTGCTGGGATTACAGGTGTGAGCCACCCCACGTGGCCTACATATGTCATTTTTTAACCTTCCCTTTCCTGCACAATAAGTACTATTATTTTATCCTCATTCGTGAGGAGACTGATAGACTGATGTTAGCAAAATAGAAAATTAGAAGAATATATTGATTTATAGATTGAGATACAAGGAGAAAGAGATACAGAAAGAAAAATTTATTTTCAGTAATACTTCTAAAATTAATATGTAAGATTATAAAGAAGTTTTGGAAAGTGTCATTTTAAGCTCATATATCAAAGGTAGATAATATCAACTCTCAACAATGAATGGCAGAAATCAGCACCTTTACACATAACACTTCCCCTCATGTCTGGATTATATTAATTTTATAAATATTTTAATATCAAAGTTTAAGAATTTCCATTTAATTCTGTAACCATAATTCATATGGTTAGTTGGCCTTAGATCTTCATTTAAATAGATCTTTTTCATGATGTCATTTTTGAAATGATTATTTTCATTTCTTGGCTTTTTTAGGTATTTCAAAAATATTATTTAAAGAAGGAATTACATATTCCCCAAGTATTCTTGTGACTCTTGTCTATTTATGTTTTATACTTTGAAGTCTATTGTCAGAGTACACTTTGAATAACTGTTGTTTTTACTCCCTGGTCTTTAAGTGATTGTTACTCTGGAGAACCCTGATAGGTAAGAATTACACTCTTGAATTAGATTTGCTCTTTTTTGTCCCAATTATTGTATGATTCTTTATTAAATTATATTTATTTGTTCCAACAATGCTTATTAAATACTCATCTACTAAGTGTGGTATCTAGAGATATAATCATGCTTTTTGAAATTTGGCTTTTGGAGTATACATTCTAATTGGCGTAAGAAGCAGTAAACAAATTATCTATCTATCTATCTATCTATCTTCCTATCTATCGGTCTGTCTGTCTCAAATGGTGATCAGTTCTGTAGAGGAAAAAGATAAAACAAACTATGGAAATCTTGGATTAGGTGTAAGTGCAGATGGATTTTTAAGTAGGAGCATTATGGGAAGCCTCCCTATTAGGGGTGATGTGGATAAATTAATCTTGAAGATATCTGACTCAGTGATTATTTTGCATTAGCTTTTCCTGTAGTAACTGTTTCTTTTCAATTTGTAGATTCAAATTCTTATTTAATGATTTTTTTCTGTTGTATCTTGGAAATGTTTTCTATTCGTTCTTTGTTTTGTATGAAAACCAATTGTGTTAATGCCAAAAGTGCTTTCTTTACTTTTTCCCTCTCTTGTGTTCTGTACAATTGCCTTGCTCTTTTTTTAATTCATTTTATGTGAATTTCTCACATCTCTGGATTCTAAATCTGTTACTGTGTATTCCTTTTTTTTTAATTTTGTCTTCATCTGTTTCTCTGAACTCTGTAGTTCACCTTTCAGCCTTTATCATCAAAATCTGTTCCTTCCTAGTTGCCTTACTTTTTAAAAATTGTATTTTTGCATGTAGCCCTTTAATTTGTTTCCTTGTGTTTTAAACAAAATTATAAAACTTCATTTAGGTTAAGGAGTATTATCTAAAGAACTTATTTTTAGTTTTTTTTTTTAATGATATATGACCTTTACATGACTCTTTATTGTCTTATTCCTTATTTTTTTGTGTGTTTTACAGGTTTTTTTCTATAAGTCTCATGCAGAATTATTAATGTTTAAAATTAGCCTTTGAATGTGGATTCAAAAAAATTGAATTCACTTTTTTTTGCTGAAAAAAATATGGAGTATGGGGCATGTAAGAAAAAACGTGTGGAGGTGAATATAGTGGAGCAGTCTTCAGTCCAGGTTTCATAGTACTTGGCATGTGTTCTTCAGGAGTTTTCTAATGAGAAGTCTTGTTCTTACATGACTTTTCGAGTAAATAATTCAAAGAGTCATGTATTAAAAAAACTAGGAATTTTGTGATTTCTGCCATGATCTTCAAATTTATCTTCAATAATATAGTTTGATACAGTGAATATGGTCCAGTATTTGATAGTACAGCAGGATAACTATAGATAGCAATAATTTGTTTTACGTTTTAGAATAACTGAGGCAGTATCACTGGAATGTTTCAAACAAAAGAAATGATGAATACTTGAGGTGGTAGATACTCCTATTTACCTTGATGTGATTATTACACATTGTATGCCTGTATCAAAATATCTCAAGTACTCCATAGATATATATGCTTACTATGTACCCATAAAAATTAAAAATTAAAAAATAAAAGCTTATTTTTTGTATAAAATTTATAATTATTTTAATTTTTAAAATTATCAAATGAATAAAATAAAAACATGTTTTCAACAAACTTTTAAATTTTTTTCAATAAAAGTGCACACCTAACTAACCAAAGAAATACTAGTCAATGCTCATTTCAATGTGATCCTTTAAAAATTACATATTTTATTTGTTTTGCTGTCCCTAGGTCTTAGCACAGTGTCTAACCACATAAATGGCTATAAAATAATTGTTAAATAAATGAATCTTTTTAATTTTAGTATACCTATCAGTTTTTCTGTTCTGGATACATCCACCATAGAAATTCATCACATATTATAAATTCTAACATGATAATAATTACTATTTCTAGAGTTTGTAAAATTATAAATCAAAAATTATGTTTGATGTTTTTGTGGCAAGGGCATTCTGAAATTTAAGCAATAAAATTGGAAGTGTGAACAGCTATTAAAGCCAAGAAGAATATGTTTAAAAAATAATATCTTACCTTTTCTTATCTGTTATAAAAACAATGTTTTATCTTAAACATTCATGTTAGAGTGATTTGCAGAATCTCTTATTTAAATAAAGCCTGACACATTTTGTCTTCCAATATATTTTATATTTTTGCTGCTTATTATTTGCATTTTGACTCTCTTTTATAGCTTAAAAATCTTAAATTAGATTTTATTCAGTTAATAAAAGTAATACAGTATTGACTTGTGCTATCGATTTCTGATTTGAAATGACTGCTATGGGAATTATATACAGGAATTTTAATAAGAATAATAATGTTAAGGCCTTAGTCATGTGTCTTTTTAGCAAGAAATTATTTTGAAATCATTCTATCAATTTCACAAATGTTTACATTAATTACAAGTAGAATAAGAAAATGTGTAAGTTGTGGATCTCATATTCATGCAATGCTAATATATTATGTCAGATACATATATAACGCATATTTCCGAATCTGCAATATTTTTTGTATTTACAGGGTCTAACTTAATTTATGAATTTCTTAGTAGTGTAATTTCTTTGGCTTTGAGCTAATGCCATTTTTATAGTATTCCCATAATACATTTATGTCTCTCTCTCTCTCTCTGTGTATATATATACACACATATACATACGTGTGTGTATATATATGTGTGTGTGTGTGTATATATACACGTGTGTGTGTGCGTGTGCACACGCATATACGTAAACCTATGGGTGTATGTTTATTATATCTTTGTTAAATTTATGAGAAAATAACAAATGTTTTTTAAAATTTAAACTATCTAGCTGTATACTGCCTCTATAGCCTCTTTTTTATTTCTGAGACAGAGTCTCACTCCTGTTCCTCAGGTTGGAGTGTAATGGCATGATCTCAGTTCACTGCAACCTCTGCTTCCAGGGTTCAAGCGATTCTCCTGCCTCAGCCTCTGAGGTAGCTAGGATTGCAGATGCCAGCCACCACGCTCCGCTAATATTTGCATTTTTAGTAGAGACAGGGTTTCACCATGTTGACCAGGCTGGTCTTGGAATTGTTGACCTCAGGTGATCTGCCTGCCTCAGCCTCCCGAAGTGCTGGAATTACAGGCCTGAGCCACTGCACCCAGCCTACTGCCTCTTTTATGGTGCAAAACTACATCTTAATTCAATGTCAGGTTTCTCCAATTCTTAGTCCTTTAAACATGTAGGGTATCTAGTAGAACCTGTCTCTTGCAAAAACCGCAAATGTGACAGCCAAAAAATAACCACTAGCCCAGAGTGTTTATGCTAGAATTTAAGACCCTCTATTCACACTACTGCTATAGGCATTGTCAAATGCCTTATAACGTGGCATTTGGATCCATTGTCGAATGGATCCTTAATAACAAGGATCCTTCAAAACAAGGATCCATTTACCTCCTCACATGAACAGCCATTTCCAAATCTCAAACTAGCAACTGAACACTGGACATGGAGGGGTCATTGGTCCACTCAGATTTCATTTTGACCACAAAATAAAAAAAATGTCAGATTAAATCATTCTCTAAGAAAATGTAAGCATTGAATTCTTCTCATCACCCTACCTCACTTCTGTGGTAGCAAGATGCAATCAGAATTCAAAATAATATACTACTCTAAGGATGGCCCAAATAAATGTAGCCACAGAACTATCTTACTCTCGAAGATAAAAGAATAAACAGTTTAATCAAACTTTTGTCATCTTGCAGCTTTGCTCTTAAAGATTTTATGTATGCTGAACACTAGAATTTCATGAATTTAACAAATATGTTCCTGACAACAGTGATTCATGGCAGATAGAACCAGGGTCATATTTCATCAACAGTTCTATTTCTGCTCCCCCATTTGTTAGCATCTGCAAGTTGTAGGGAAGCTCCCTGGAGCTCACTATTCTTACAACCCGACTGTCAGCAGCTCAGCTGAGCTCAAGAGAACCCGGCTTCCAGGTGCTGGAGTAATCAGTTAAAGCAACAAGCCAAAAATGAAAGTTCATAGTCAAGTATTTAATCATTTACTTTGGTAGTATAAAGAAGAAGCGAAAAACTGGGGGAAAAAAAAAAAAAAGTGCCTCTCCTGTATACCTCTTTTGGCACTGCTCTGTCTAGGACCAGGTAGATTAGCATAGACTTGGTGGTCATTTCACTGTTGAAGCCGTTTAACAAAGGGCTCCTGTGCAACACAACACGTACAATTTTATCTGTCAATTAAAAAAATAATTAAAAAATGGGAAATAAATTTACTGTAGAGAAAATTTTTAAAGAGGCTCCTACAGTTCTATGTACTTGTGATTCAGGGAGAGAGAGAAGGAAAGGGGGAGGGATGAGGACTGGGAGTTAAAAATTACTGAGTACTGGGTCAGAATGAAAAATACCTCTTCAAGGCATCCCCTTCTAGTCACCCTCCCTAAAGAAGGCCTCAGCTGAAGACCCCAGATAGAGAGGTCTGTGCGTAAAGGAGTCACGGCAAGGAATACAAATATGCATAAGCACAAGGCCAAGCAGAGGGGCTAAGTCCTTGACTGCAACTTCCTTCAGAGACGGCAATGCATTCATTGGCTGCACGCCAAGTCAGCTGCAGGGAAGGCAACTTTCTCCCGGGAGGCCTGCCAAGCAACACTTTGTAATTGCCTATGGTCAGGCTTGAAAAATCACACTTAGGTTTTTAACTAGGAGACGAACTCTTGACCCAGTTAGCTCATTCTCCCCTATTCTAGCACTTTCCATTTCCTCCTTCCCTGCCTCTCGTGCCTGTTTTCTGTTCTTCCTTTTAAAATGTGTATGCTATTGGCCAGAGACTGGTCAAAACTACTGGAATAGTTCAGAGAAGACTTAAGGTTAAGGGGTAAAAATAGTTTCTTATGCAAAGATGAAGGGAAATCCACTCATGGAGGGTAGAGGAAATGAATGGACTTCCAGTACAGCATATACAAAGGGGCTGAGTCCATGGGGATGCCAACAGCTTTGCTTTGACTGGAGTCCAGAGTATGGGCAAGTACAGGCAAGGGATGCCTTGACGAGGTCAAAATATGAAGAGCCACATGTACCAGACACAACTTTTAACTTTTTTTCTAGTAAGAGATAAAAAGCAGTGAATAACATAACCACAGAAATTTTAGGAAAGCATCCGAGCCAAGACTAGTACAGAGACTAGGAATTAATATGAAAACAAATAACAAGGCATCTCAATGTTTAAGTAGTATTCAAAGTACTTGGCTCCAAGGCAAAAATGGTTATTTGGATTTCTCCCTAAAGGAGTCTATTTCAAAGATCAACAAATGTATCCTCAGAAGAGATGCCAAATTCTTTATTAGTGTGTGAATATTTCCTTTGAAATACACATTATATGCAATCTTCATGTGTAAAAATACACTTATGAATATTATATTGCAGCTGCACACACTGGGAATGATGGCTTGGGAAAATGGTGGGTGAGAAAAAGATGTTGCTATTATCAGAGGAAAAAAAGACCGCCTACAAATAACCTAGAGAAACCTCTTCATATTATGTTTGTTTGTTTGTATGGTGTTTGTAGGATAGAAAATTATATTTTTTTCTAAAACAAAATATTACCTTTTTTTGTTGTTGTTATTGAGAGGGAGCCTTGCTCTGTCGCCAGGCTGGAGTGCAGTGGCACGATCTGGGCTCACTGCAATCTCCCCTTCCCAGGTTCAAGTGATTCTCCTGCCTCAGCCTCCTGAGTAAGTGGGACTACAGGTGCATGCCACCATGCCCAGCTAATTTTTGTATTTTTAATTACAAAATACAAAATTGTGGACTTAGAAAGTATTCAGCTATTTCTTAACATGAACGTGAAGGTATGGTATAAACATTTGAAAAAATGGAATGGCATTAATAAGTTCAAACGTATGTCTAAAGTTACAATTTGCTTATAATAAACAGTCACTTAATGTTAAGAAAGTAGGTAATAACAAAATTTAGTGAGTACTTCCTAAACATAAGTAATAAAATTTTATTGAAGAGTCATTTCTTAGTGACACTTAAAAAAAATAGAAAAGAAAAGAAAATAAGTAACAATTGGCCAGGCTCAGAGGCTCATGCCTGTAATCCCAGAACCTTGGTAGGATGAAGAGGGTGGATCATGAGGTCAAGAGATTGAGACCATCCTGGCCAACATGGTGCAACACCGTCTCTATTAAAAATACAAAAATTAGTCGTCCGTGGTTGTGCATGCCTGTAGTGTATGTCCATTAGACCCATACAACCATAAAACAACCCAAGAATATTAATATCTCAGAGTATTTTAAAGTCTATTTTCTTGATAAGTTTGAAAATATTGTGTGGTATAATTTTGAGACAGCAATTCAGATTTTTATGTATAATACCATAAATACTTTGGATTTTATGATTTCTGTTTTTTTTATTGGTCATGGTTGTTTTGCCACACGCTGGAAACCATGATACATGACATTTAGTAATATTCATCACAAGACTTGTTCTTGAAGTCATTCAAAGTCTCTATCTGCATATGCACATTTTCTTTTGCACGATTTGGTCCAAAGTTAGCCTGAGCAATAAGCAGTCCCATTTGTTCTGACCCATTAAAGTGCTCTATAAATGTTCAAATAATCTGATATTTTGAAGAAAAAAAATTCCCCCTCCATTTATTGGGCAAATAAAGGTGAAGAGACAGAGAATAGTGGGTATTAATTCATTTATTTCATGCAACTTATATTTAAGGTTATTACAATTTTACCTCTCAAAGATTCATTTTGGTCATTTTTATTCAGATCCAGAATAAGTCTCATGATTTCTTTAAGTTTATTTGACAATGCTTTTATTTACATTTTTCTTTCAGTTAAAAATAAAGCATTAATTGTTTCTTATTCAGGAAAAGCTAACGGAGTCTAAATGTATATCTTTTGGTTCAATAAAATGTAATAATCCGTCTTAGATGATTCACTTTAACCTCTCAATTTCCTAATGTTTTCATTGGCTAACTTTTTAATATCTTCATAATTTTTCTTCAGTTTTAAATTGTATTGCTTTTATAACACCTGGAGAGTTATTGTTCCCATTTTCTATTTCTATCTAAGGAGAGTAGATATAAATAATCATTTCACATTAATAAAAGTCCTCCACTGTTAAATCTTGAGAAATGAGTTGTATATGTTAAAATAACCTTTGACCTCATAAGTTAATTTAATAGAGTAATGATACATTCTCATATTTATTTATGAGGTTAGAAAAGCTTCAGAAGCCTGTAGGCCAGGTGACACCAGAAAAGGCTGAGGTGAAGGCTAAGAGTTAAAGCTGTCTTAATAACATAGAACCTAAACCTAGTGTTAGGAAAATGAAAATTAAAGTGTCAATTCAAATCTTAGCTATACCACTGGTGTATACTCTTCACAGGTATGATAAAATAGAATAATGGGGCTTTAGAGAAGAGAAAGCCAGCAGGGCACGGTGGCTCATGCCTGTAATCCCAGCACTTTGGGAGGCTGAGGCAGGCGGACCACAGGTCGGGAGTTGAAGACCAGCCTGACAAACATGGTAAAACCCTATGTCTACTAAAAATATAAAAGTTAGCCAGGCATGGTGGTGCATGCCTGTAATCCCAGCTACTCAGGAGGCTGAAGCAGCAGAATCACTTGAACAGATGAGGCAGAGATTGCAGTGAGACGAGATCACACCACTACACTCCAGCCTGGACAACAGAGCCAGACTCTGTCTTAAAAAAACAAAAACAACAACAACAACAACAAGCAGACATTGCAACCGTACTGTAGTTATTATCTATAATATCCATTCAACCAAAAGTGTTGCACATGCTGTTATAGGGGAAGAAAAAATAATTTTCCCTCTACCCCTCTGAGTTATCTGGTGGAAACCCTGTAACAACAACAACAAAAATAAGAGAAATCAAACAAATTTTTAAACATGTATATCTCATATACATGTTATATATATTACATAGGCGATACCCAGGGAATTAGTAATTCTCCAAGAGTTTCCTGGCACCTCTCTTTATCATTTTCAACAAAGAACAATACACTTTTAGAGTGACAAGACAAAGGAAAAGGACCTTGAGTCTCATTTGGAGAGGACAAATATATGAGAAAGGAATGGAAGATAAAGGCCAGTTAGTAAAGTTTGTTATGTTGATCCCTTTGGTACTGTCTCCTGGATGATAAAGGTCTAAATTTAGCTTTTTTTTTTTTTTTTTAAGATATCTGCTTCTTTTTATTTGCCTTCAGCTCAAAACAGTTCTTTTGCCAAAGTGGCATATTTTGGGGTGGCATATTTTAGGGTGGCATATTCTGCTGCCCTTCACTGGTAAAAACACATTTGAAACTACTGTGAATATAGGTATGCCCCTGAAACCCTACCTAAACATTTTGTTAGGCAATTGATTTTGAAACTGATTTATATACAATAAAGAGATATTCTGCTGTTAATTTGTTCATGCAACCTTTTTCCCCATCAAGTTATATTAGAAAAGTAGGCATCTTCTTGGGGATAGAGAGAATTAGTTCACAGTCAGAAAACAAGCAAGTAACTACAATATATCATGATACATACTAAAATAGAAGCAGTTATTCTGGGAAAGTAGAGAATAAAAGTTCAATGCTCTCTGGTGTGGCCAAGAAAGGTCTTGCAGGGCATAGAAATCACTATGAATAAAGGAATCTCTTTGTTTACCTTTGTACATTAAAGAAGACATATATTTAATAAACCATAGGGAGATCAAAATAGTTATTATATGAGTATTATCCACTAGGAGCTACAAAAATATAATAAAATATAAAATAGGCCCGGTGCGGTGGCTCATGCCTGTAATCCCAGTACTTTGGGAAGCTGATGTGGGTGGATCACGAGGTCAGGAGTTTTGAGACCAGCCTGGCCAACATGGTGAATTGCTGTCTCTACTAAAAATACAAAACTTAGCCGGGCATGGTGGCATATGCCTGTAATCCCAGGTACCCAGGAGGCTGAAGCAGGTGAATCGCTGGAACCCGGGACGCAGAGCCTGCAGTGAGTAGAGATCATGCCACTGGCACTCCAGCCTGGGAGACAGAGCAAGATTCCATGTCTTAAAAAATATAGATAGATAAATAAAATAATAAAATATAATAAAATTACAAAAGTACACAATACTTTGTGAGGCTTTGCTGTGCTAGTTACTCTTCTGAGAGCTTTTATTGAATCTTCACCAAGGTTATCCTTGTTTTATAGATGAAGAAATGGGCATTGAGATAATAAAAAGGAATAACATGTTTTCAAGGACATGCAATTACTAGCATCAGAACTGGAATTGAAATTCAGGTTGAGTGGTTCTAAAGTCTATATGTGAGGTTGTGAATGTGGTGAAAACAAAATGGTAAAGAATAATGGAAAACCTTTGAAGACAGGCAAACATTCAGATATGGGACGTGGGAAAGAGACTGAAAATGACTTCCAAATTCCTGTCTTTAAAGATAGGTGCACTTGGTGCTTTACTGAATATAGTATAAAGAATCAGACAGATGTGAGAGAAGAGAGTATGTGCTAAATTGGGGACATGTTAAGTGCCAACATGTGTCTGCAGTTGACAGTATGTGGTGGCAGTTGGGCCCTGAGTAGAACACAAGACTTCTCTGTGACTTACTTTCTGAATCTGCAAAGAGGGGATGGAGTTGTTGTAAGTACTAAATGAGTTAATAATTGTAAAGTACTGAGAACTGTATCTGACTCATGGTATTTATTATGAGCGTGGGCTAAGAAATAACAGATAAGAGCCTTAAACTGCCTCTAAAAAGAACAGAAGTGAACACGAAATTGTGTATTATGAAAGGCCATTTTCAAACTTGAAAATACTTTGTTAACATTTATTCATGTAGGAACTATGTATGGTTTTTATTTTCTTTTGTAATAATGTCATTACTTATTCTAATATGTTTTCACATATATGATGATTATCAATTTAAAATTATAATATCACCAGCAGACTGATCAGATAAATGCTAGATAGAATTATACATTATTTTAGGTAATTCAATGTTTTAAAGTGTACATATTAATACCAACCATACTAACGAAAGAATTAATGCAATGTCTCATTTTATCCAAAACTTTCACACATACAAACATCTTTTTTTCAACAAATATTTATTCATGTCTGCTATATAGCAGCTACACAGCTCAACACTGTAGTAAGATTAGTACAATGAATATAGGAAAGTCTCCTCTCTGGGAGAATGCAGAGTCTTTTCTAAGAGTAAAGATAGTCAGTGCAATGATAGTGGTGTATAAACCATGTGATTTATCACAGTGTACTTAACCCATGTTTACCCATTGGTCCTCAAGTATATTAGAGCACAAGTGAACTATTACATGCATATGATGGCCTTTCAAATTAGCAGCAGACAACATACCAAATATGGCCTCCAAATTATAAAAGCGTTCTTCTTTCTAAATCTCAGCCAATTATTAAAGTATTTCAATTTTTTTTTTTTTTTTTTGGAGACAGAGTCTCACTCTGTTACCTAGGCTAGAGTGTAGTGGTGCAATCTCGGCTCACTGCAACCTCCATGTCCCAGGTTCAAGCGGTTCTCCTGCTTCAGCCTTCTGAGTAGCTGGGACTACGGGAGTGCGCCTCCATGCCTGGATAATTTTTTGTATTTTTAGTACAAATGGAGTTTCAATGGGTTAGCCAGGATGGTCTTTATCTCCTGACCTCGTGATCCACACGCCTAGCCCTCCCAAAGTACTGGGATTCCAAGTCTGAGCCACCGTGCCTGGCCTAAACTATTTCAATCACTTTTATCACCACATAGATATATATGCCTGAAATACTTATTTGTGCCATTAATAAGTAAGCTTTGTTACTATAGTGAGTACGTAACAGAATGACTTTAAATCTGATAGAATAAATAACATCTTTCCCACAACACTTAAGATTTAAGTATACCAGAATCAAAAGATAAGAATTTTTCCTCAGGTTTCTGGGCTTCACAGAGGTGCTGACATCTGAAAGTTTTCTTGAAAAATGACTACACCTTTTATCAAGCAGAGAGCAGAGAAATGAACAGTCTAGCACCTCATGATCCCTTTAAACATATATCACCCCACTTTACAGACACAGATTTTAAGGCTCAAAAAGACTAGGAACTTGATTGATCCCCATGGGGTATCTCTAAGACAAAGCAAACATTTAGGTCATCTGATCAAGGTCAGTGCTGTTTCTGTCCTCAGAGGGAAGACTGACCTTGGCTAGCAGATGGTACATTAAATGTTCCTCTCCATTGTGGTTATGTGCTTGCAAGCAGGTGGGTCTCCTGATGCTTAAATGCCTTATACCTCAAGGCTCAATCCTCAGTCAGACCCACACTTTTCTTTTCAAATCTCCCACTGAGAGAGTTTTCCTTCCCCAGCTTTGCACTCTCTCTTCTACATGAACTCCTCTCCTATTAGAGATTTCTATCCTGGCTTTCTTTTTGGTTTCCTACCCTAGATCCATGATTGTGTGCTAGGCACAGTCATGCTCATCTCAGCAATGCTTCAGTCAGTTATAGGCCACATATAGAACAGTGGTCCCATAAGATTCTTTATAACATCACAATTTTACTACACATTTTCTATGTTTAGGTACACAAATAGTTACCATTTTGTTACAATTCCCTACAGCATTTAGTACAGTAACATGATTTACAGGTTTGTAGCCTGAGATCAATAGGTTACATCATATAGCCCAAGTATGTAACAGGCTATAACCATCTAGGTTTGTGAAAATACACTTTATGATGTTCCCAGGACTTAATTGCCTAGTGACACATTTCTCAGAATATATCCTTGGCATTCAGAGATACGTGACTGCATTTTCATCTGAATGTGATTATTTCTTCAGAGGCAATGTATCAAAAACTAAGCTTTTCAGCTTTTCCCAAAGCAAGGCTTACTGAAGACTTACTTTTGCCCCCATTCCATGGGACTGCAATTACTAAACTCTAGCACTTTCCTTTCACTTTCCACTTTACCTTGCTCTGTATCATGACTGAATTAACAATCTTCTATTTTTTGTTTCACTTCAGCCATATGCCGTTTGTCACAATGTCTCTGGATGGGGTCTTTGTCATCTGTGTTACGAGATATATTAGATAGGAGAAAAATTATAATACTATGACATAAAGAAAAAGAATTATAAATATTGGTTCAAATATAGTAGAAGTTTGTATCTTCTACATGATGCAACTGTGGTCAGTGGGCAGAGCAAGGTGGAGAAGTTGCTCTATTCTACAAGAGTTCTCCATGTAATTCCCTTTTGCTGTTTCAACGTGTTGTTGAGGAGCTTGGCTTGGCCATGTTGAAAATCTCCGACTGGGCAGCTGATGGCACAGCTAATGCAATTATATAGAAGAGGGGAAAAGTGGACTTGAGGATACAATTAACTATGTGTTCACTGGTCAAATGCTATTTACCAAATAGACATAAATGTTATTTCCTATGTTGATTTTGAAGTTTCAAGGTCAAATCCAATTCTACATCCATCTATGGTTATCTTGGTTCTTGGAAGCTCTGTTTTTTAGCATTTACTTTACCAATTATTGTATACTGTCTTAGCAGCTGTGATATTCCCTATAAGTGATCCTTATCATTATTTACATGAATTTCTGTATTAGTCTGTTTTTACACTGCTAATAAAGACACGCTAGAGACTGCATAATTTATAAAGGAAAGAGGCTTAGTGACTCACAGTTCCATATGTCTGGGGAGGCCTCATAATCATAGCAGATGAGCAAGTGATGTCTTACATGGCAGCAGGCAAGAAAGAATGAGAACCAAGCACAAAGGGTCTCACCTTATAAAACCATTTGATCTCGTGAGACTTATTTACTACCACGAGAACAGTATGGGGGAAACTGCCCCCAAGATTCAATCATCTCCCACCAGATCCCTCCCACAACACATGGGAATTGATGGGAGCAACAATTCAACATGAAATTTGGGTGGGGACACAGCCAAACCATATCAATTCCCCAAACAAATATTAAGTTTCTTGTAACACAGAGTACATCTTCTACATATTAACTTAGGTAGAGCCTATCTGTGTATTATCCAAAATAAGTAATACAATTATGCATGAAAACTTAGTTTTGCTTATCATACTGATGAAATCAATATTTTTATCAGGCTCCTTACAAAGTACATGAGAAGTAAACATAATATGTATTTGAAAGAATGAATGTGTGAATCATTTCCAAATATTTATAAATTGAAATTTATAGGAATCTAGATTACAAAGATATGAAAACTTTTAAGGTAGTAGTAGGAAAAAGCATAGGATATACATTTTCTATGTTAAATTCACTTAAGAGTCATAATCCTCAGTTTATTTTCCATTTTATAAATCTCTTGTTCCACAGAATCCTTATTATGTAGCAAGGTATCCAGATTTTCATGATATTAAGGAAAGAAAAGGATAATAGTGCATTCCTTTTGTGTTAAGTTTGATTTAAATAATACCCAAATTTCTTCTGAACTATGTTCAACTTCTCTAAGACTAAAAGCAAGGCCCAAGTGGCAAAATGACTAAGGTTGCCAGTAGACAAAATAACAATTAGAGATCAATAAAGACCAATGTTGGCACTAAAAATGGTTCAAAAATTTTAAATACCAGTAGCACAGAGTGGCCAAGTCAAGAAACTTGATCATTGGGTATGAGAAACATTTGTTGATAATGCATATTCCCATATTAGTGGCTCCAGCTAGTTGACAGACATGGGAAAAGAATGCATTAATAGACTTAATTCTACCTCTTGAAGCAGGCCAGTGTTTTGTAATGTAAATAATAGTCACAAAAGAGCTCATAGGCTACTCACAGAATCATCTTTACAGATGAAGTCATTGATAAATTGTCCACTTATACCTGGTTTTTATTTTTCATTTTTAATTTTTTTAATTAGCTGGTGCAAGAAATCACATAGTTTACAGAAAGTAGATAAAATTGTGTTGGACAAAATTCAGTTGAACTCCGTTCTCCTAATATCTATATTTTTCTTCTGCAGAACAAAGGAAGTGAGTTCACTTTAAGTATAAATTCCTCAGTCTTTTACAATTTCTGTTCATACTCTGCATGGCATTTTCGTTGCAAGGCAGTCGATTTCTTTCTATAGATGGATTTCATTATTCAGACTTCACCATCAGTAGAATACATTATAAATTATGCAGAATGTGATAATTAGTAGCAAGCAAGAATATAAATAAAACCGCACAACCAATAAAAGGCCATAAAATTTGGCAAGTAAAATTAGTTACTGTGTGTTAAAATAGGAAATGTATGGAGAAAAAAAAAATTGATCTCACATGTCTTCTCTGTGCTGGAAAGAAATTGCTATATTATGCTTAGCCCTAGAATAGCATGTGTATTGTCTATTAGAAATAAAATAAAATCATATGTAATAGTGGTGATTTAGAATGATCTAAGGACAAAAGAACCATAGTCTCATGAAGGTAAATGGTTCTTTTGTTAAAGGAAAGCTGATAATATCCCCACACATACGCTAAACCAAGCTCCGATTTCTCAAATATGCATTGATTTCCACAGCTAGCTTTTGCAGTTTTAAGTTTTGAAAATGACATTGAGAATCTTAATGATTTATAGTTGTTAAACCAACAGGGGCAAACACACACACAAATTCTTTTGTATGTTTGCTGGAAATCTCCATAGTGAAATGAGAGCAATATTGAACAAAAGGTAATCCTGGTGTGTACAATAAGATGAATTGAGTGAGATCAAAAAAATTTACCTGGCCCATCCATGAGAGCTGGGCTATAATCAGAGGAATAAATACATATGAAGTGTGCTCATCTAGAAAGGAAAAGCTCTTTAGACCCATATTGATTTCAATATGTCCCCTATAGATATACTTGAGAAATAGTTATATAAAGGGTAAACCAAGGACTATAATTCATTTGAATAATATATTCGAACATATTCTATAAGACCCAGTTCACTGCATCAAAGAATCAAAATGTGTATATAAAATGTGCCAATTATATCAAAAGTGGCTAAAAACTTTGGAAACGATTCCTGTCTTCTAAATATTTGTCATGTTTCTTTAATAAGAGTGTATTTGGCATTCTGGCAATAAATTTCACTTTCAGAAACTTGTAAAACAGTTGTAGTTAAAACCAGGTTACACTATGAATTACAGTTGTAATTTTGCACAAAAAGCCTTTTGGGTACTTGGAAAATTGATCTCACATGTCTTCTCTGTGTATGTTTTTAGATTTATTTTTCCTTTCTCATTATAGTTTGATCAGATTTTGGTGTCAAAGTAGTCAAAATGACTAATGTAAATGCAAATTTACTATTTAATTTTTAATAGGAAATCTAGGAAATGTGAACTTGTGTTTAGGTGGCCTGAGTAGGTATAGGTATATTGGACTAAATGTAGCACAATAACATCATGGAATGTCTTATACTACTTATGCTCAGGTTCTAAAATATTATTGATGAAAGATCTAGTGCCACAGGTCTAATTATCATTTAATTAACATAACATTTTTACAATTTTTTTTAAAGACAGTCTTGCTCTTTTGCCAGGCTGGAGTGTAATGGCACAGTCTCATCTCACTCCAACCTCTGACTCCCTGGTTCAAGCGATTCTCCTGCCTCTGCCTCCTGAGTAGCTGGGATTACAGGCATGCACCACCATGCACAGCTAATTTTTGTATTTTTAGTAGAGAAGGGGTTTCACCATGTTGGCCAGGATAGTTTCGATCTTCTGACTTTGTGATCCATCTGCCTTGGCCTCCCAAAGTGCTAGGATTACAGGCATGAGCCACTGCACCTGGACACATTTTTATAATTTTTAAGGGATAACAACCTCTTATCTAAAATAATAGGAATTAATCTGTGAGTTATTTGCAGTTCCATTAAAAATGAATTGGAATATTTTTTGATATTGTAGATTTCCTGTATTCATTACCCATCATGGTGACGTAACTTTCCAAGGGTTTGACAGATATTTAAGTTCTACGAAAGTGGCTTCCAGACACCAGCTTTTGGGCATTCTCTTATGCATCTTTCCTACTCTAGATCAGGGATCTCCAACCCCTGGGCTGTGGACCAGTGCAGGTCTGTGGCCCGTTAGGAATGTGGCCATGCAGCAGGAGGTGAGCAGTGAATGAGCAAGTATTACCATCTGAGCTCCACCACCTATCAGATCAGCAAGGCATTCTGTTTTCACAGGAGGGTAAACCCTATCGTGAAGCGCGCATGCCAGGGATCTAAGTTGCACACTCATTATGATAATATAACTCATGACTTATGATCTGATGTGGAACAGTTCCATCCCGAAACTATTTTCCCCTACCTCCCATCCGTGGAAAAATTGTATTCTACGAGATCCATCCCAGGTGCCAAAATGGTTGGGGACCACTGGTGTAGGTCATAGATTATTTACAGAATGTGATTTACATTCTGTTCTCATTTACTTCTTGATTTGTAAATAATCATTTATTTGTTATAATCATTTATTAAGTTCTGCATACAGCCTATGCTAAAAAGGTAATAACACAGCTGTGTGTTATAACACAGTGTGAATCTAGGATTCTTTCCCGATATGCCTCTAGAACACTCTGCATTTTCCTCACCTTAGTGGAGTACATATTATATTCTTTTGTTGTCTTTTGTTGTTGTTATTTATTCATAGTTTCTTCTGGATTAGTTTCTTCGGCAATAGTTGTCAAGTGAGAGATTTATCCATGGCATACCTAGCAGTTAAAAAATCACAAGTTTCTGTGGTGTAACAGTCACAGATGTGTCAGAGAAAGGCTGTTATAAAGCACTAAGCAAAGCTTCCTGGGAGAGCTAAAGAATGGGTCATCAGTTCTACTGGTAGGTAAAGAACAGTAAAGAAGAAGGCTTCATAAAGACAGGTAACATTGAAAATGATTTGGAAGTTAGTATGAAGATGAAGGGAAGAAAACTGAATGAAATTAAAAGGTGGAAACTTGTAGTACACATTACATTCTGAAAAACTTAAGTAATCCTCCAAGCAGCTCAAGGTTTGTGAATTGAATAGTACATGGGAATGAAAAGGTGATTTCCACACATTTCGACATATAAAGAATGGGCTGGGGGAAGTTCAAACCACACATGTGGAAGTACTCCAGGTACATAGTTCAGTAACTGTCTTATATTAGCAAGCTTAATATGCATGTCTGTTTTGTTTTAGTTTTTGTTTTTGTTTCTGTCTGCAGGTTCAGTTCCAGGTTGAGTAAACTATATTTCTTAAGTCTTGGTTATTGCTGAGTACTTTCCATCTAGAATCAAAAGTAGCTTTATCAGGATTTGGGCCCCATAAGAAAATCAAGGCATTTCTCTAATACTCCAGGTCGATTGTTCAACACCTCACCTTTCCTAATCAAAAATCCTAGTTTCAGGCCTTCAGTTGATTATTTTCTTCTATAGATCCCAGGGCACTTGCAGCCATAGCTGGTGCTTCCATTTGCTTTCACTTCCTGGTTACTGTAGACGGAATTACAGTCAACTGAATTATTACAGGTATTCTCTGTAGCAGAAAGGGTAAGGTTCTGACATATACAAAATGAAGAAGGGGAAATATGCACTAATGTCTTTAAAATTGGATTTAATTATTTAGATCAAGGTAGAGTCACATATAGATTAATAATTTAATATAGATTGATTAATTTGTTACATTAAAAACATGCATAAGCCTTTGGACAAGAATATTACAGATAATTCTAAATCAGTAAGGAAAATTGAATCCACAGATCTTAAACTGGTAAATGTACAATTTTGAATCTTGCATAAAAATTATGCAATGTACCTAAACTTGATTTTTAAAGCAAAGTGTGTTTTAAAGTTGTCTTGTTATTTAGATGTAAATACTATGTACTTCATTTGCCTGTAAAATCTCAAATTCAAAATGAAAAATCATGTAGTAAATTCTACTTAAAACAGCTTTTCTTATTTTTTACCCAACTTTGTAAACACATAGCACGTTCATCTTTGCGAGCTTTTCCCCTTGTTGGTTTTTTTTGTTGTTGCTTTTCTTCAGGGAAAATGTTTTTAAAAGCATGTTCTTGCATATCATAAGCCATCCCTCATCTACAACTAATAAAGAAAACATGATGTTCAAGGACTTACTGCTTACCACTCATAAATCCTCATTATAGCTATTTAAACTTGAGAGATTTACAAGCTTGTTGGTGGGAATTTCCCAAGCAAAAGAGCAGATTCAACAGTTGAGATGAGATGTTTAGATGCTTTTAAGTCCATTTTAAGCTGTTCAGGGTGATTTACCTGGAATCCACAAATCCCCAAAAGGTCATTGAATAAAATGCAGTGAATCTGTGAACTAGAATGAAGACAATGATATGCCTTTATTACCACTTACCTTTCTTGAAGTATAGCATTTTCCAATTATGAACATAACAATAAACCACAGTAGTATTAGCAGTACTAGTGACATAGTTGCCAATAAAAATCACTGATTTTTTTTTTACATTACAGTTGCCGCAGATGTTTCAAAATATGGAAATACGTTTTGCCACATATTAATGTGTTAGTAAAAGGGCACGTATTTACCATAAAATAGACTTGAGATATTTTCATTACCAACTTTTTTCTTCAACTTAATATTTATTATTTTTAAATTTCAATAGATTATTGGGAACAGATGGTGTTTAGTTACATGAATAAGTTCTTTAGTGGTGATTTCTGAGAATTCGGTTCACCCATCACCCAAGCAGTGTACCCGGTACCCAGTGTGTAGTCTTTTTATTCCTCACACTCCTCCCTCCCTTTCTCCTGAATCATTCCTATGCCTTTGCATCCTCATAACTTAGCTCCCACTTGTGAGAGCAAACAGTGTTTGTTTTTCTATTCCTGAGTTACTTCACTTAGCATGATGGTCTCCATTTCCATTCAGGTCGCTGCAAATGTCGCTATGTCATTCCTTTTTATGGCTGAGTAGTATTCCATGGTATATATATATATACACACACCACAATTTATTTACTCATTGATTGATGAGTATTTGGGCTAGTTCCATATTTTTGCAATTGTGAATTGTGCTGTTAAAAACATGCGTGTACAAGTATATTTTTTATATAATGACTTCTCTTTCTCTGGTTAGATACCCAGTAGTGAGACTGCTGGATCAAATGGTAGTCCTATTTTTAGTTATTTCAGTAATCTCCACACTGTTTTCCCTAATGGTTATACTAGTTTACATTCCCACTAGCAGTGAAAAGTGTTCGTTTTTCACCACATCCATGCCAATATCTATTATTTTTTAATTATGGCTGTTCTTGCAGAAGTAAGCCGGTATGACATTGTGGTTTTGATTTGCATTTCCCTGATTTTTAGTGATGTTGAGCATTTTTTCATATGTTTATTGGCCGTTTGTATATCTTCTTTGAAGAATTATCAATTCTTGTCTTTAGCCCACTTTTTGATGGGATTGTTTATTTTTTTCTTGCTGATTTGAGTTCCCTTGGATTCTGGATATTAGTCCTTCATCAGATTTTAATGTTATCTTAACTCCATATATTTTATTTTACACATTAAAAATAATATTCTGAAAAGGAGATCCAAAGCCTTCACTAATCTTCCAAAGAGACTGTAGGTTAAAATGACATGTAAGAAAACCTCTGCTAATGGTGCAAGCTCCCAGTAAAGTCCAATTGCTAAACTCTTAATGATGCCTTACTGTTCTGTTGTACTTAGGAGTTTACAAAGAATTCTTATGTACATTTTGTGGCTTTGTTCTTAAAACTTTTTGATCAAATGGGGGCAGGACCATAGGAATGGTCCACCCCAAGTGCAAGCAATAGAGGGCATTTTCTATAGAGAATTTAAACACAATAATAAAACCTACTAAAAATCATCCTCCTTACTACTGTCACCATACCTTGACAATTTTAAATAATGTAGTAATATTCCATATACTCTCTTCCAAATTATTTTTGTTCTATTCTAATCAGTATCTGTGATTACAATTGCTTCTATGACTACTATTGTAGTTTAGTGCATAAGGATTTTTCTCTAAGTTATTCAGACTTTATTGAATTGTAATAATATATTTGGAAGAAGAAAATATGAGTATTTTTATTTCTTACCTTTAATAAACAATGTATTCAACGTGAACAGTAGTACAAAGAACTTCCAGTTACAGAAGCAGAACCTCACCTAGACTTAATTACATGCAGATTAAACTATATGTGTTCATTTTGAGATAAAGTATGTAATAGTTCAGAAATGTCCAAGCTCACTTTGGTTGCAGTTTGTGATTCTGACCCTCATGATTCAAAACATACCTGCATTTGAAAGTTGATACAAACAATTGTAGCTCAGTGAGAATTAAGATTTTTTTTAAAGCAATTGAGTTTCATTAATACTATTGTTCCTTTGGAGTATCTATTCATTTCATGACTATTACTGAAAATAATTTTGTTGTATACAGTAGGAGGTATTAAAAATGATTCATTTGGGATGTCAAATAGGAGAAAGATGTTTCCTGCTGAGACAATTTCAGCAGATATTATTTCTCCCAGTTTTCCTAGATAGCATCACCTTGTCCAAAATCACCTAGCAATTAAGGAACAGAGCTTAACAAAAAACAAATCAGATTTGCCAGGCTAGTGTTCTTATTTTTACCCAACATGCTAATACATCTTTCATAGAAAATAGACTTTGTTGTTAACTAAGTGAGGAAAATACAATGTTAAATTTATTTACAATAAAGTCTAAGGAGTCTTTATGTATTATACATTCTAAATCCTCAAGGAATAGATTGCTATTTCACCAACTTATTTGAACCACAAATTGTTTCATTTTTTTTCAAAAATAATTTTCTAAATCTAGTCTAGCACCATGCATAAAATAAACGAAACATTTTTAAAATTTATGTCCTGCCTTCCCAAAGTAAAGAGGTGTTTTAATAGCTAATGCTACCTAACATTCAACTTACCATATTCTCCTTTAAGAACTTTGCATTTATGTTTTCATTAAACCCTCACCTAACCATTTGCAGTTGATGCTATTATTATCTCAATTTTTTAAAATGAGGGAACTGAAGTACATCAAAGTGATAGGACTTGTCCAATGCCAGAGAGAAAATAAATGTGAAAACAAGATTGCAGCCTAAAAAGCCAGCATACTTCACAGATTTTAAATTATTGTTTCAAAATGTATGATGTTTGATTTGTTGCTATGTAAACTTTTTCTTATGGTATAGTCACTTAGAAATTCACTTAGCACATGAGCGATTCTCTTACTAACACTTTGGAGTGTGTACACACTTGAGGAATTGTCTTTACTTCAGACGTCTAAATGGGATCTTGTGTAGAGCTTGAAAGAGCATGGAGTCATTTATTTTTGACTAACATATCTGACTTCTGCAACTAGAGAAGCTTGAATAGGTCACTGTCCTTATCTGTAAAATGAAATAATTCATAGTATGTTTATTCATATTAATAATTTTAAGATAAAAATACTTTATAAACTATTAAACACTTCACACATATGAGCTATCCTTTACTCATTTTGCTGTTTTCAGAACTCATACATATTTCTTAGACATAGAATTTATTGCTCTCTGGCTAAGGGAAAGCTGGTATTTGGTATGAAATGTATAATGTAGTCCTTGATATGAAGAGTAATTTTTTTCTGTTTATTAAGGGTATTCTTATTAAACCATGTAGGATTTTTATTCTAAATCAAGAGTGTATCACTATTTTAGGGCTGCCATTACAAATTACCGCAACCTTTGTATATTAAAAGAATTGCATCTGCGTCAAATAAATGTTTAAGAAGAATTGGACCCCAAATAGAAAAAAAAATTGAAAATTATTGTCTCAGAGTTCTGAAGGCCAGAAGTTCAAGAAGGAATTGAGTTACTTTAATACTATTATTCTCTTGGAGTATTTATTCATTCTATGACTATTACTGAAAATAATTTTGTTGTATACAGCAGGAGGTATTAAAAATGATTCATTTGGGATGTCAAATGTAAGATATATCCTGCTGAGACAACTTCAGCAGGCATTATTTCTCCCAGTTTTCCTAAATTGTGAGACCGTATCCAAAATCACCCAGCAATTAAGGAACAGAACTTAACAAAAAACACTTGTGATTGGCTAGGTGATTTTGGATACAGTCTCACCATTTAGGGTTTTACCCGACATGTTTTTTCCCGACATGCTAATACAACCCTAGGTAGGGTTGGTTCCCTCTGGAGTCTCTGAGAGACAATTTGCTTCATGCCTCTCCCCTAGCTTCCAGGAGCTGCTGGCAACACTTGGCGTTCCTTGGCTTGGGCTATTAGCTTCAGTCTCTGCCTCAGTCTTCACATGGTCTTCTCTCTGCATCTGTCATATGCCTGTGTCTCTCCAGTCTCCTACTTTCTCTTATAAAGGACGCCTGTCATTGGAGTTAGGGCCCAACTTAAATACAAGACACCCCTATCTCAGTTATATCTGCAAAGATTCTACTTCCAAATAGGGTTTCAGTCACAGGTACTAGAGGGTAGACTTGGGCATATCATTTTGGAGGAATCAGTTCAGCCCACTGTGTTTTTAATTAAGTTTGTCCACTTACACCTTGAATACTCTCCCACATCCATCCTCACTCCCTAGCACCTTTCCCTCATCTAGCTAATACCTAATTTTCCTTTAGTTCTTAGTTTAAAAGCCCCTCTTTCAAAAAGAACTTTCTAACCCCCAGATAAGATAACCCACCATAGTAAATTCTAAGCCGTGAAACTCTAGTTATTATTATATTCCTTGTTTAATGGTTGTCTTCTCCAGAAAGGATCTTTGGTTGACAAGGAACCATCTCACATCTATATTCCTTGTGATAGCTAAAAGCCAAACACCAAGCAAGGACTCAATCCATAGTAATTGAATGAAATTCAAATAAAATTGTTTCTCAAATTTACTGAAAAATTGGTTTAGGAGTTAAAATAATAAAGTTGCATTTTGTTTTTCCTTTCCTTCTTTGTTTAAGGAGCTCACCAACTCCTAAAGTTTGAAATGTCTCAGAAAGTAGTACCTCTTCTCTCATCAATACCTGAAGTCCTTAGGTCTGGTACAATGACTACTTTTAATGTATCTGTATGATATATCCTAGTATGATAAAGTAGGTGAGTTACAATTAGAAGAATAATTCACTTAGAAATAAACCAAAGTTATATTTATTATTGAATATACTCAAGGATTGACCCTAGATTCTTGGATAGGCCTAAAGAGGGACATCTGACTTCTGGATTGTTGTAAAATTGTCCATTTCTTGGCCTCCTCTGAATCTCTAATCCTAATATTAGAAAGTATGACATTGGGGAAGATTGTGGGAAATTGCCCATAAAGTTGGAGGGTGAGAATTCCATATCAATCAGGTTATATCTGATTAATAGATTTTCTCTTTAAAAAACATTCCCATGCATTTACCTGGGCAAACATTTTCTAATCAGTGTTTCTTCCTGGATAAATTTTTAAGTGTGATGAAAAGGAATCAAAATGTTGTCGAAATTCAGAAGATCTTGGTCAAAGAAAATTTGAAATTTTAAAAAATTATTTTTTTCCAGGAGTAAACCATTTTAGTCATTAATAACCAATCTCCAGTTTCTTCCTTTAACAAACCACCACTAATGCAAATCTCTCTGATAATCCTTTAACATAATGAGAAAAAATAATACCTTTTTAGTTTATTAAATCAGTGAATTCATATCTGATATTTATAGAAATTAATAGTATAGGCTGAAGCATGAAGTATAGTCTGCAAATATTTTTTTTCTGTTTTATAGGTTGTCTCTTTGCTCTGTTGACTGTTTGCTGTGCAGAGGTTTTTAGTTTGATATAATCCCATTTATCTATTTTTATTTTATTGTCTGTGGTTTTGAAGTCTTATCCAAAAAAAATGGTGCCTAGTGTAATGTCAGAAAGCATTTCCCCTATGATTTTTTCCAGTGGTTGTGTAGCTTTGTGTCTTTGAGAATTTGATACTTTTGATTTGATTTTTGTTTATGGTGAAAGATAAGAGTGCAGTTTCATTCTTCTGCCTGTGGATATCCAACTTTCCTAGCACCATTTATTGAAGTTACTGTTTTTTCCCAAATGTGTGTTCTTAGCACATTTGTTGAAAATCAACTGGCTGCTGATTCCAAATACTCTACAATATATATACAATAAATTAATATCTTTTATAATTTTTCATTAAGTTCTTGAATACAACTATAAAGAATATATTCTAATATGTATTTAGAATATATTAAATATATAAATATTAAATATATGATTAATATATTTATTTATATATCTCTATTTCTTATATTCTTTATACATCTAGGGTATATTTAAAATATTCTTTATTTAATACACTTAATATATTTTGTATTTAATAGAAATAAAGAATAAATTCTTATCTTCAGAATTTTAAAAAATATTTACTGCATTAGTCTGTTCTCATGCTGCTAATAAAGACTAATAGCTGACTCACAGTTCCATATGGCAGGGAAGGCTTCCTGGAGGGAGGGGAATGATGAACAAAGTCACATCTTACATACTGGCAGACAAGAGAGCTTGTGTAGGGGACAATCTCCCTTTTACAATGTACAAAACCATCATATCTCATGAGAGATATTCATTGCCACAAGAGCAGTATGGGGAAAACTTTCCCCATGATTCAGTTATTACCACCTGTCCCCACCTTTGACACATGGGGTTTATTACAATTCAAGGTGAGACTTGGATAGGGACACAGGCTAACCATATCCACTCCCTTATAAACATTTAACAGTTTTTAAAAACTCTTTCTCATAGTTCATCATTGCTCCTTCTCAGCTCCTTCTCCATTCTGGATACTTTAGATGGATGTCCTATTCCAAAATACTGTATTTTTAAATGACCAATAGTTGGTTTCAATCCTGATACTGACACTTTTTTTAAACCTGTATAAAAGACAAAAACATCATTATTAGTTCAAATTGTTGTATCTTTGTTTTAAAAGCACTTCCATTTTAAAACAAAGTAGATTTGTCAAAATATGATACATACTACCAACATTTATTAGGTGCTGACTATCTTAGTGTTGGGTGTATGTTATTTCACTTATTTCCTTCTCACAAGTCATGTGAAATGATTTTCTTCATTTTATAGACAAGAAAATTAAACTTAGAGCAGTCAAGAAACCTGCCCAGACAAGCACAGTTGTATGGTGGCAAGGTTTAGATTTAAATCTGACTCCTGATTTCTACTCCGAACTCATGATATACATGCATGTGGTACCTGTACCTACATTTCTTCTTAATTTTAAAAAGTAAATTTTTGAAGGTTATTCAATTTTAAAAGCAAACACATAGCAATCCCTCCTTATAAATTTTGCTTTTATTTGGTTTGTATTTTGCTTTTTATTTCCTACAGTTCCACCAACTTTGTGGCTCTTTTTTTTTTATTTTATTTTATTTTTGAAAGAAAGAAAAAGAGAGGAAAGAAAGTGAGAGTGAAATAAAGAAAAAAAAAGAATGTAAGAGAGAAAGAAAGGCGAAGAGAAAGAGGGAGAGAGAACTTTGTGGCTCTTAACCTTATTCTACTATATTTTTTTTTGCAATAAATTTCCAATTACTTCTCATTATTTAAGTATATGCCAACCACAATTCATTTGATATACTGCTTCCAGATTAATCTACACATTGATTTTTTGCTAATTAATTTTCTGATTCTATAATTTCCAGTAACTTTCCTTGATAACTTCCATACTCTTTAGTCTTTCTAAATTCTTTATAAACCGTTCTTTCTCTCTCAACTAAGTATATGCCCCATTATTTTCCAATAGGAATTCACCACTCTTAATCAAACTGCTTTCTACTTTGACCTGTCCAAGTTCACTGAGCTATTTTACCTTCCCATTTCATCTTGTTAGTAGGTTGTTTGGTAGATTTTAAGTACTTGCTGAGTGCCAAAATAATTTTTATGAAATTTGCATGCATAATCTCATTTAGTCTTCATGACACTTCTATGAAACAAAGAAAAAGGTCAAGGTAATCAACATTTATTATACTCCTATATTTTACCTTTTTAAATTAGGAGAGACTAAAATTACCTCTTTCAATCCTCAATATGATCCAAACTGAAACTCAGAGGTTTAAGAGCTTCCCTAGGCAGTCAGTGAAAGACTGAGATTGGTTTAATGAAGGTCTGTACAAATCCAATGCCAGGTTCTTCCCAATCCGTATTTTCTTCTTGCAGACAGGAACTGATCATTCTCATATTTTTTTCATTGCTTCATACAGTCTGTGTTTATTTTAGGTGCTTAATAAATGAATGATTGCTATTTTTCTTCATTCTCTTTCCACTGTTTCTTCAAATTCTTCCTAATTTCAAGTTCTGTTTCTTTGATTAAGCTTGCCACTTAAACAGAGATATCTTTCTCTTGATTATATATGACTTACCTCTAATAATTAACATATTTAATTACTATGGATTATGAGGCAGAGTAGGTAGCTGTTAAGAGCATGGCTTCTGAACCAGATTGTTCAAATCCTGTTGTACCATGTGATTTGGAAAAGCTACTTAAATTCCTTGTGCCTCAGTATCCTCATGTGTAAAATATGGATAATTGTATAACACTTTTCAATTGCTAAAAAGATTAACCAAGCAGTAATGATTTATAAGAGGTTTAGAATGGTATCTCACATAGTATGACAGAGGATGTACTCAGCATTAGGCACTTTAGGTATTGGGGCTATGACTGAATGAAATCAGTAGAGTTCTTATTTTCATGTAACTTTTAGTCTGCCACTCAAATGTTACTGGTTTGTGTCATTATATATTTGTTTCATGAGTCCAGCTTGTCTTTCTATCAGTGTTTTAAGCTTCTAAAAGTAGTAAACTAGTCTAGACTTTACTCCTACCTGTGCTTAAACATAGTAGGAGTCACATGATAGGAATTCAGTGAATCCTTTGGCTGTTTGTGCTGGTGAGATGGGAGAGTTCCCTGACCGCCCCCGCTCACAGGATGTGCCACAGGGGTGTGGTGCATGTATTTCTCTGTTCATCTTTCTGTGTGCTCAAACTCCTTACAAGAGGGGGAGCATGCAGGTAAGCCTGGGTGAGTGCTTTCAGGCTCTGGACCCATGGTAGTGTCTAGGAGTGTTACAATGTTCCTTTAGCTTTGCCATCCAGGGACAGCTTAAGTTTAGTGTTAAGCTTGCTGCCCACTTGCTATCCAGGTTCTTGTCCGGTGTCTAAGAAGAATCAGGTCATACTGACAAATCGATGGTTGGTAAATGTGAGTGATTTTATTGCCAGATGGAGGTGGCTCTCAGTGGGATGAATGGGGATCCAGAAAGGGGATGGAGTGGGAAGATGATCTTCCCCTGGAGTTTGGCTGTTCCACAGCCTATCTCGTCTCCAACCATCTTCTCAACATTCAGACACTCCTTCTCTTCTCTCCTTCTCTACCGTGCTGCACTTCTGTTCCTCTGCTTTTCTGCTTATGGAGCCTGAGGTTTGAGGTTTATGTGGGTACAGGAGAAGGAAGTGTGGAGGGCCAAAAGGCAACATTTGGACACAAAAACAGGAATACCTGTTTCTATTTAGGGCCATGAGTCTCTAAATAGAAACAGGTGGAGCGTGGAGCTCTTGCCAGAGAACTGCCCTCTTCTACTGAATATTTCTGTCTTTTGTCTATATCACTGATGCCAAAATAAACAAATAACAGTTTAGAATCATGGTATAATGGATGTTATCCAAGCCAGTATCCATTGTCAAACCTCTTTCCCAGTGGATTTTCTTGGATGCTTCTTGGGACTATGCTCTTGCAAAGATGTGTCTTTCATGACCAAGAGGCTCTAACTTCCCTACAAAGAGCAAACATTTGCCTTCAGGTAATTACTGCATTTTTCCACTAGTGCCATGTGTCTTTTCGGAGCCCATGTCTTCCAATATTGGGTTGGTATTACTAGCCATTCATTTTGTGTTCTTTTTCAGATGAACTGATTCCCATCCCTTAACCTTTATTCATATCATAGTTCCACTCTCTTAGTCATTTTGGCCAAGCTTCCTCTAGATATATTCCAATCAGTTCCTGAAATAGTCCTGCTCCTGAAGAATACTAAAAGCACTGTTTTCAGCACCCTTTTGCAAAGGTAGATATTGACATCAAAGTAATATAAATTGTACTAATTGATTTCTCTAAGTAAATTAATAAATCTTTTTCAAATGAATTAACATTTTTCTGGCAAACATTAAATGACGTGTAGCATATAGTCATTCATTATGCCACCAGTTTCTCTTAAATGCCTCATGTCTGAGATGCTTTATTACTCTAGTACCTGCCCTATTGAAAAAGACCTCTACAATCCACTTGAATCTACTAATTAGGTGGATACATTAGGCTCCTTGCCTCTAGGTTTAATATATTACCTAAGAGAACTCTTCTTGTAATTTAACAATAATTATTGAGCTTCATTGTAATCTTAAATAAAAAGCTAGCTCATTTAACTTGTGAAATAAGCTATATTGATCTCTTTGTCATTAGAATTTGAAGGGACAATCTTTCTAGGCTTTGTGGGTGCTATTTGTCTTTGAAAAAATTTAAAAAGAATTATAACTAAAATGCAAGGACAAATAATTATACCATACAAATAGAAATGACATGAGTTTTTCAACTAAGATTCATATGGACATTTAGACAATACCACTGAAAACATTATTTCTTAAAGGAAGCCATACATTGTTTTAAATGTCAGTAATTATAGTCTGTATTCTTTTAAAAATCTGTATATATTTTTTAAGCAGATAAATTTTGTCAAGTACACATTCATATCCTGCAGCAGTAAAGACCATCTTTTGGTCTCAGAAAATTTCAGGGAGATTCGGGGTGGATCTCAACATTTTAAATTTAGACACAAGTTTTTTTTTTTTTTTTTCCTCAAAGGAGATTTAAAATACTAATGCTAATTCATTATCATATGTAAAAGCTGCCAAGAGTTAAGATTGTTTAAAAATAATCTGAAGAAAAATGAAAGAGCATTCTAATTATCATTGTTGTAGTTTATTCTTGGAAGCTGATAATTTTCTGAAGGAAAAATTAAGAAGTAAAAAGATAAACTTTTATGTGATAAATAATGATAGTCTTTCATTCCATTAAGAAACAATCCAGGACTTTAATCCTGCTCATGTAAGAAAAATGCATTTTCTTGTGACTGGAGAATTTAGTAGACAACTATTTTTAACAAAAGGCCCTCCACATTGCAATGGGCAAACTCCTTTAAAAATATTCTAGAAACAGTCAGGGTCACAGTGAAATTAGTGAAAGATTATACTCAAAATCTACTGACAAATAATGAAAATGCTTCAAAGAATTGACCAAAACGAATCCCAAATTACTGAACAGGTATATTATATCTAACAATGAAGTAAATATTTAATTTTATATAAAAACATTATATTATTTCAGAATTCCAAAAGTTGTTAACAGTGTTTGAAGCAGTGAAACCTGGAAGCTTCTGAGCTTACATCTATGAACAGGTAACCTCTGTATTTTCATAGAAAGTTCATAAAATATAATCTATTCAAAATTTTTATGCAATACAACAGGAAAAAGGCAGTTGGTCCAGCCTGAATTCTGTGTATCTGTTATTAAGAATACGATTCAAGTTTAACTAGGAGTGCCCTTAGAATTCTACTTTCTAAACTACAACAAAAATGTCATACATTCTTTATGGATTAGAGCCCTCTCTCCCCTTTGTTTTCTCACCCCGTGGAGGTGCCATGAGTCTACAGCTGCCCAAAGATTTTGCTATGTAATTAAAGCCAGAAGAGCTGCTGGAGAATTATAGTTATGTGTAAGGTACCTGCACCTATGAAAGAATTAATGCCTTCTTGCTGTAAAATTTGTCACAGAGAGTATTGATCATAATCCTTTCTTCCAAAGACATAGCACACAAGTGACAAAAAGTAGATGAATTTAAATTCATCGAAATTATAAAATTTGTGTAGTAATGGACATCATCAGGAAAGTAAAAGATGACACATAATGGGAAAAATATATGCAAATCTGTAACTGATCTAGAAGTTGTATCCAAACAATATAAAGAAAGCTTGTTCCCAACCCAAAGGAGATATCTCTTTTGACTATAATCAAAAAGTCAGATAATAACCATAGTTATCAAGAAGTAGAGAAACTGGAATACTTGTGCAGTGCTGGTAGAAATGTAAAATAGTACAACCACTTTGAAAAACTGTTTGGCATTTCTTTGAAGTGTTAAATATAGAGTTACCCTGTGACCCAGCAATTCCACTCCTAGTTATATATTCAAGCTAAATGAAAATACATGTTAACACACAAAAAACTTTTACACAGATGTTTATAACATAATTATTCCTAATAGTCAAAAGGTGAAAACAACCCAAGTATCAATCAACTGATGAATGGATAAATATCATATATCTATACTGTATTTTGGGGACAATAAAAGGGAATTGAGGACTGATGCATGCTACAACATGGAAGAACCTCAAAAATATTATAGTAAGTGAATGAAGCAACTCACAAAAAGACCGTATACTGTATAATTCCATTTATACGAGATGTTTGGAAAAGGCAAATCTATAGAGATGGAAAGGAGATGATTGGTTGCTTAGTTCTATAGGGAATGGATATGAATGAGCAATGACTAATGAGTTTGAGTTTCGTTTTAGCATGTGGAAGTAATCTGAAGTTGATTATGATGATGGTTGCACAATTCCTTAATGTAATAAAAACTATTGGGTTGTATACTTCAGGTGAACTGTGAGGTTTGTGGATTAAGAATAAAACATTTTTAATTATAAAAATAGTATATCACACATTTCCAGACATTCATCAGTTCAACTATTTTAGTATTCCTTTAATGAGGACAATTATTAATATGGGCTTAAGGATTATTCACAGTTTGGTTTGTACTATGTTGCTTGGTTAGCAGATTTTTCCAAATACTATGCTTTATTAAACTTACCATCTAAAGTTGGCTTCAAGCTAATCTATGTAGAAATAATCCTCCAGAGAAAGAATCAAATTTGAAAACAACTTCCCTGCCTCTTTCTTTTAACTGTCTACATTTCATAAATTGTGGGATAGGGTCACATCACTTGAGTCATGATACAATATATTACAGTTGCTTGAAAATGTTTTGATGGTGAATAGACAATAGGAAAGAATGGGAACATGCAAAGAAAATTCAGAAGGAGTTTTCAACACACTAAAAATAACATGAACATTAAATAACTTGACATAAAAACATTCCGTAACTTAAAATTATTAGATAAATCAGGAATCATGTATAAAGTATAGCAATAGTGTGTGTACACTATTTGCAGTTTGCATAAATAGTAACATTCATTTCTGTATTTAATGAAAAAAGATACAAGTGTTTAGTCTGTTTTTTCCACTCTACAATCCATAAAATCCATAAATATCTTTCATGTAGCTATAATCTTCAACTTTGTTACCACACAATACTACCTTGACTGATATACCATAATTTATTAATTAAAACCTTATTTTTACTATTGTATTTGGCAATATTAACTTAATATGTAAATGATATAAATTGATTGATTGATTGGTCAACACCTTTGCTTAGTTTGGATTATTTTTTAGGGAAAATACACAACAATTTTTTTGACAAAGCATAGGAGAATGTTTACAGCTCTGGAAACATTTCCTATTTTGCCATACTTGTTTTCAAAAATTATGTACATATTTGCCTTGTCAAAATGATAGAGAAGTGGCAGTGTTAGAATATCCTTGTTGTTGTTACATAACATCTTAGTTCTAAGATCTTCTGTTTTCTGGTTATATATTCTGTTTTCTTCTGTATTGCTGTGTAATAAACGACTCCAAAACTTAGTGACTGAAAGCAACAAACATTTCATTATCTGTCATAGTTTGTGAGTGATGGATTCAGGCAAAACCCAGCTGGGGGATTCTTCTAGTCCATGTGGTATCAATTAGAGTCAGGATGGTATCAGTTGGCAACTGGGCTGATGCAATACGGGTGACAATCCAGACAGCTTCACTCTCATGTATGATGCCTTAGGCGAGACATCTACGAGAGTGTGCTCAGCTGTGCCCCTCTCCTTCTTCCTGTATTTTCAGGGCTACTTCTTGTAATCCCTCAGAGTTGTCAGTCATTTTATGGGGTAGTTCAAGATTCAAAAGGCCAAGATGGGAACTGCCATTCACCTCAAGAGTAGTCCCAGATTTCACACATTGTCATTTCTGTCCTACTGTGTTGTCAAAGCACCACAGGCAAGCCCAGAGGCAACGGAGCAGAAATAGCCCACTTCTGTTAGCGTGTCAGAGAATGTTACCCTATGAGTCAACCAAGTGATGATTCAATAATTGCCAATAAAATA
Organism: Cacajao melanocephalus; assembly: GCA_963573385.1. NCBI lineage: Eukaryota > Metazoa > Chordata > Mammalia > Primates > Pitheciidae > Cacajao > Cacajao melanocephalus. The sequence continues at coordinate 71,959 of CAUYLG010037573.1, forward strand.
GACTTTTTGGCTAAAATTTAGCACAATGCAAGTTGTGTTCAGACTAAAATTCTTTATTTTTATTTTAGCGATTTCTTATGCTTTGTATCTCTGATAAACTCAATTAAAATTTTATTAATTTCTTATTGATTTTAATATAGCTAAACCAAGCAGATATGCAATTAATGAATTTTTTGTTTTCAATATTATTAAATATGCTAGAGAAATCAAAGCAGGTGAAATTGCTATTATATTGTTGTATGTTGGGTATTAAGGGATTGTTCCCATTAGAATTATAAAAGGTGAAATTTCAATTTTCTGGTTGGGTTAGAAAAATTGGTATAATTTTAAGTGCTTTATCTGATGCTGTATTCTGATTTATCTCTCAGATCTATAAATATGCTTGACAAGGATCATTAGATGTGTGTATAAAGGCATCTGGTTTATTCCCCACTGTGGTTATTTTGTTTGCTTGCTTTATTGGTATAAAATTATTATCCACTCACATCAGAATACTAGTTAAAATATATTCAACTTATGAAAAGCTTTTCTTCCAGTTTGGGGAAAGTGTGTTAGATGGGTAATAGATTTTGTAAATTGGGCCATGTGTTACATGGTAAATGTAAAACACATTTGGATATTTACAATCACTGTTACTACAATCTCTGTATATTAATGGCAACACTTCTCAGCAAATGGGAAGTGAACATTAGATTTATCAATTTAAGTCTAAATTACCAACTTTCCTCTTTACTTCTCACCAGGCACTTCTTTTAAGTAAAAGATAATTGGCCAGAGTACTAGATATATTGTTTTATTAGGTAAGAATTAGAATTTATAAAAAGAACTGATGTCTTGATGTTAGTCATGAATTTTTAAATCAAAATTAATGCTTTGTTTTATTCTTTCTGTAATATATCACATTACTTACATATTATTTATCATTTCAAAAAAACTATAAATTCCTAAGCTTATTACTAATGCAGCTTTATTCGACTTCAAATATTTATATTTGTTCACCATTTGTAATGGCAAAAAGAATTCACCAACATTTGCTTTGCCTGGCTGCTAGGTTCCAGGCCTAGTACCCTTTTTATTGTTTATTTTTTTTCATAATACCACTTTGTAAAAGTGCTTTTTAAAACAGTGAATTAATATAACAGTGAATTAAATATACATTATTCTTAAAATATAGATCATTTTATTCTAGTATTATGAAAATTTATAGTCTTTCATTGTCTGAAAAGACATTTTAGTGAATATAGACTTCAATTCAACATATTCCTTTTTTGAATTGAAAGATTACTTTTAAATGATAATATTTTCAGAGAAAAAATACATATGGGGAACTAATAAGTCATTGGGGAAAAGTGAAATCTAAATATTTGGTAAATCTTAATGAAAACATTATTGTTCTATATACTTTCTCCTTATCCTCCTTATATAATCCTTATCAAAACTAACTCTCTTAATCTGTTGACATTGCCAATGGTAAATTCCATGCAAATACAAATGAACATCTGGGGCACACACTTAACACTTGAAAAACAAATTTCATGATTTTCTATAGACAATAACTGTTTTTAGCAATTTTGTGTGACCCTAAGTCAAAGCATGATACCTATCCATTGACTGGTTACATTTTAAAGATAATTGTGTTCATATGAAGCAACCATAAAATGAGTAAACCATAGGAAAGAATTTTTAGAGAAAAATTTAACATAGGAATATGTTTATTGTAAGCAAGGTATATATTTTTTTCTTGATTAGTAAAGTGTAAATGTGATGCATATTTATACTGTACTTCAGGAAATTACTGACATAATCATAGATAAAATAATTCAATCTCATCACTTACAAATGTTTAATAAGTTAGTATAAAGTTGTATATGGTTTTATAGGGTCATGATGGTAGAAATTTTCAGGTTTTATGTATTATTTAGTTTAAACTTATTATTGCTTTCCTAGTAAACATAGTATAAGAAAGTTTTATTTGGGTTTCAATTTGATGTGTTCTTTTTTTTCCTTTTAACATATTACTCTGGCAAATTGCATATGTACCTATTCTTCTGATTTTTATTGGGACATTTTATTTGCATTGATTTGATGCTGAAATGTGTTTTGTTTGTTTTGCTTTTATGCTAAAGAGTATTAACATTTTCTTAGGCTTGAAATGTCCCCCTCCACTTTTCACCTGTCTTTATTTCTTCCCATGGAAAACTATGGTGTTTCATTTTAATATTTCTTTTTCATATATATTTTAAATACTGGGGTGCATGTGCAGATCCTGCAACATTGTTACATAGGTATACACATGCCATGGTGATTTGCTGAATCCATCCTCATGTCACCTACATTAGGTATTTCTCCTAATGTTATCCCTCCCCAATCCTCCAACCCCCTACTGTCCCTCTACAAGTCCCCCTAATGCCCATCAGGCCCTGGTGTGTGATGTTCCCCTCCCTGTGTCAGAGTGTTCTCATTGTTCAACACCCATTTATAAGTGAGAACATGCAGTGTTTGGTTTTCTGTTCTTGTGTCAGTTTGCTGAGAATGATGGTTTCCAGCTTCACCTATGCCCCTGCAAAGGGCATGAACTCAACCTTTTTTATGGCTGCATAGTATTCCATTGTGTGTATGTACCACATTTTCTTTATCCAGTCTATCCTTGATGGGCATTTGAATTGGTTCCAAGTATTTGCTATTGTAAACAGTGTCGCAGTGAACATATGCCTGCATGTGTCTTTATAATAGAATACTTTATAATCGTTTGGGTATATACCTAGTAATGGGATTGCTGGGTCAAATGGCATTTCTATTTCTAGGTCCTTGAGGAATCGCCACATTGTCTTCCACAATGGTTGCACTAATTTGCACTTCCATCAACAGTGTAAAAGTATTCCTATTTCTCCACATCCTCTCCAGTGTCTGTTGTCTCCAGATTTTTTAACAAATGCCATTCTAACTGATGTGAGATGGTATCTCAATGTAGTTTTGATTTGCATTTCTCTAAGGACCAGTGATGAGCATTTCTTCATATGTTTGTTGGCTGCATAAATATCTTCTTTTGAAAAGTGTTCATATCCTTCGCCCACTTTTTGATGGGGTTGTTTTTCTTATGAATTTGTTTAAATTCTTTGTAGATTCTGGATTTTCACACTTCGTCAGATGGGTAGATTGCAAAAATTTTTTCCCATTCTGTTGGTTGCTGGTTCACTCTAATGATTGTTTCTTTTGCTGTGCAGAAGCTCTTAAGTTTAATTAGATCCCATTTGTCTATTTTGACTTTTGTTGCCATTGATTTTGGTGTTTTAGTTATGAAGTCCTTGCCTATGATTGTGTCCTGAATGGTATTGCCTATGTTTTCTTCTAGGTTTTTTATGGTGTTAGGTCTTATTTTCAAATCTTTAATCCATCTGGAGTTAATATTTGTATAAGGTGTAAGTAAGGGATCCAGTTTCAGCTTTTTGCACATGACTATCCAGTTTTCCCAACACTGTTTATTAACAGGAATTCTATCCCCATTGCTTATTTGTGTCAGGTTTGTCAAAGATCAGATGGTCGTAGATGTGTGGCGTTACATTTGAGACCTCTGTTCTGTTCCATTGGTCTATATCTCTGCTTTGGTATCAGTACCATGCTGTTTTGATTACAGAAGCTTTGTAGTATAGTTTGAAATCAGGTAGCGTGATGCCTCCAGCTTTGTTTTTTTTGCTTAAGATTGTCTTGGCTATGTGGGCTCTTTTGTGGTTCCATATGAAGTTTAAGGTAGTTTTTTCCAGTTCTGTGAAAAAGGTCAATAGTAGCTTGATGGGGATAACATTGAATCTAAATTACTTTGGGCAGTATGGCCATTTTCATAATATTGATTCTTCCTAACCATGAGCATGGAATGTTCTTCCATCTGTGTCCTCTCTTACTTCCTTGAACAGTTGTTTGTAGTTCTCCTTGAAGAGGTCCTTCATGTCCATTGTTAGTTATATTCCTAGGTATTTTATTCTCTTTGTAACAATTGTGAATGGGAGTTCACTCTTGATTTGATTCTCTTTTAGTATGTTATTGGTGTGTAGGAATGCTTGTAATTTCTGCACATTGATTTTGTATCCTGAGATTTTGCTGAAGTTTCTTATCAGTTTAAGGAGATTTTGGGCTGAGACAATGGCATCTTCTAAATATACAATCATGTCGTCTGCAAATAGAGACAATTTGACTTCATCCTTTCCTTTTTATTGACTGATTGCTGTGGCTAGAACTTCCAATACTATATTGAATAGGAGTGGTGAGAGAGGGCATCCTTGTCTAGTGCCAGATTTCAAAGGGAATGCTTCCAGGTTTTGCCCATTCAGTATGATATTGGCTATGGATTTGTGTTAGATAGCTTTTATTATTTTGAGATAACTTCCATCGATACCTAGTTTATTGAGAGTTTTTAGCATAAAGGGCTGTTGAGTTTTGTTGAATGCCTTCTCTGCATCTATAGAAATGATCTTGTGGTTTTTGACTTTGATTCTGTTTAAATGGAGAATTATGTTTATAGACTTGCGTGTTTTGAACCAGCCTGGCATCACCGGGATGAAGCCTACTTGATCCCGATGTATGAGCTTTTGATGTGCTGGTGCAAATGGTTTGCCAGTATTTTATTGAAGATTTTTGCATCTATGTTCATCATGGATATTGGCCTGAAGTTTTCTTTTTATGTTGAGTCTCTGCTGTATTTTGGTATCAGGATGATGGTGTTCTCATAAAATGATATGGGAAGGATTCCCTCTTTTTGTATTGTTTGGAATGTTTCAGAAGAAGTGGTACCAGCTTCTCTTTGCACATCTGGTAGAATTCAGCAGTGAACTCATCTGGACCTGGGCTTTTCTTGGTTGGTAGGCTATTAATTGCTGCCTCAACTTCAGCCCTTGTTATTGGTCTATTCAGGGTTTCCACTTCTTCCTGGTTTAGGCTTGGGAGGATGCAAGTGTCCAGGAATTTATCCATTTCTTCCAGGTTTACTGGTTTATGTGCATAGAGTTGTTTGTAGTAATCTCTGATGGTGGTTTGTATTTCTGTGGAATCGGTAGTGATATCCCCTTTATCATTTTTTATTGCATCTATTTGATTCTTCTCTCTTTTCTTTTTTATTTATCTGGCTAGTGGTCTATTTTGTTGATCTTTCTGAAAAAACCAGCTCCTGGATTTATTGATTTTTTGAAGGGTTTTTTGTGTCTGTATCTCCTTCAGTTCTGCTCTCATCTTAGTTATTTCTTGCCTTCTGCTAGCTATTGAGTTTTTTTGATCTTCCTCCTCTAGCTCTTTCAATTTTTATGATAGGGTGTTGACTTTGGATCTTTCCTTGCTTCTCATGTGGGCATTTATTGCTATATATTTTCCTCTAGACATGGCTTTAAATGTGTCCCAGAGATTCTGGTATGTTTTGTCTTCATTCTCATTGGTTTCAAAGAACATCTTTATTTCTGCCTTCATTTCATTGTTTATCCAGTCAACATTCAAGAGCCAGTTGTTCAGTTTCCATGAAGTTGTGCAGTTCTGAGTTAGTTACCTAATCCTGAGTTCTAATTTGATTGCACTGTGGTCTGAGAGACTGTTTGTTATGATTTCCCTTCTTTTGCATTTGCTGAAGAGTGATTTACTACCGATTATGTGGTCAATTTTAGAGTAAGTGCGATGTGGTGCTGAGAAGAATGTATATTCTGTGGATTTGGGGTGGAGAGTTCTACAGACATCAGTTAGGTTTGCTTGGTCCAGATCTGGGTTTAAGTCCTGGATATCCTTGTTAATTTTCTGTCTCGTTGATCTGTCTAATATTGACAGCGGAGTGTTAAAGTCTCCCACTATTATTGTGTGGGAGTCTAGGTCTCTTTGTAGTTCATTAAGAACTTGCTTTATGTATCTGGGTGTTCCTGTATTGGGTGCATATATATTTAGAATAGTTAGCCCTTCTTGTTGCATTGATCCCTTTACCATTATGTAATGCCCTTCTTTGTCTCTTTTGATCTTTGTTGGCTTAAAGTCTGTTTTATTAGAGACTATGATTGCAATTATTTTTGCTCTTCATTTGCTTGGCAAATCTTCCCCTATCCCTTTATTTTGAGCCTTTGTGTGTCCTTGCATATGAGATGGGTTTCCTGAATACAGCACACTGATGATTCTTGACTCTTTATCCAATTTGCCAGTCTGTGTCTTTTGGCTGGGGCATTCAGCCCATTTATGTTTAAGGTTAATATTCTTATGTATGAATTTGAACCTGCCATTTTGATACTAGCTGGTTGTTTTGCCCATTAGTTGATGCAGTTCCTTCATTGTGTCAATGGTCTTTACAGTTTACAATATGCTTTTTGCAGTGGCTGGTACTGGTTTTTCCTGTCTATGTTTAGCGCTTCTTTCAGGAGCTCCTGTAAGGCAGGCCTAGTGGTGACAAAATCTCTCAGCAATTCATTGTGCATAAAGGATTTTATTTCTCCTTCATTTATGAAGCTTAGTTTGGCTGGATATGAAATTCTGGGTTGAAAGTTCTTTAAAGATGTTGAATATTGGCCCCCACTCTCTTCTGGCTTGTAGGGTTTCTGCTGAGAGATCCACTGTGAGTCTGATGGGCTTCCCTTTGTGGGTAACTTGACCTTTCTTTCTGGTCACCCTATTTCTTTCTTTGTTTTCATGCTTAAAAGGTCCCATTCATCTCTATATGTGGTTTTTTTTTACATTCATATTTTTGCTTTTTTCTGGTTTTTTTTTTCTTTTTAACACAGTAAATCTTAAATTCTCAGTGCTCATTTTTGAAGAATTGCATCTTTCCAGTCCTGTGGACATATGATGTCAGAGTGAAGATACTGTTGAGCACTCATCCCTTCATCCTTTACCAAGTAACTCTTCTGAGTGGCTCATTCTTCCAAATCCTTCATACTCACTGTCCTAGAATAAGACATGCTGGAGAGAAAGCATTGTATTTTATAAGAAGAAGAAAGCAGTTATCTTGGTATCTTGGAATGGAAGAACGTTGTTTGGCAAACATTTCTGCCCTGCCTCAGTGCCACACCCATCCTGAGGTCTTGTTGCGAAGTCTACTTTCTCTGCCCATTAATATTTCCTTACCTCTACTGCTGATTAAATTTCATTGTGCTGAAAATAAGTATCTTTATTATGCCACTTTGACTGACTTCCTCCTATTTATTTCATCATTTAAGCATAATCAACAACAAAAATTTTTTTCTTGCTATTTAAAATTAGAAATAACCTGTGAGGTTGCTTTTCTTTTTTGCCCCAAAGCCTCTTAACTCACAGAATCATCCAGCTACTTTCTTTCCTTCATGTGGAATTGGGTGATAGAAAACTGAGTTGTTTCTCAAGGCCTTAATTAAAATTTTTTAATGACTCCCAAAAATGTGAACCAGATCAGCGCTTTCACCTCCATCTTCTTTCCCTGTATCTTTCTTTCTTTCCTTCTGTATTAGTTCATTGTCATAGTGCTATGAAGAAATACCCAAGGTTGGGTAATCTATAAAGAAAAAGAGATTTAATGGACTCACAGTTCCACATGGCTGGGGAGATTTCACAGTTACAGTAGAAGGCAAAGGAGGAACAAAGCCATGTCTTACATGGTGGTGGGCAAAAGAGTGTGTGCAGGGGAACTGCCATTTATAAAACCATCAAATCTCGTGAGACTTATTCAATGTCACAAGAACAGCATGGGAAATACCTGCCCCTATGATTCAGTTACCTCCCACCAGGTTTCCCTCGTGACGGGGGCATTATGTGAGCTACAGCTCAAGATGAGATTTGGGTGGGAACACAGCCAAACTATCTTACTCTCCAACATGTAAGGCAATGTTGACTGTTCTAGTATTGTGATGGCAGCATCTGTACCAAAAATCTGACCTGGTGAAACAAAGGAGAAAATGAAAAGCAATGAACTCCCATAGACACACATACACACACACAAGCACACACAATGTTTCATTCATTTCATCTTATCTTACAGTAACCTTCATGCGAATAATATTTATTAAATGAAAGCAACATTCATAACTAATAACATAGTACAATAAAACAGATACATAATTAAATCATGTTAAATTGATTTTAAAAATTATTTTGCAAAACAATTCAATTGATGAATGCTGATTATCTTCATTTAATTTATACTAATGATTATGTGCTCTCAAATTTTAATTCTTCTGTAATTGTATGCCTTGAATCTCATCATTAAAATCGGTTGCTTCCTACTGATTTTTCCAAAGTAAAAATCATCGTTAGTTTTAGTCTGTGAGTTTATGCTTTGAGAATTTAAGTGTCCATTATTAAATTACTTGGAGTTAAAGTGTTTCAAGTACAGGTATTTTATGTTATTTTTAGGGCTTGGAAAGAAAAAATTAACTCTGAAGTGTAAGGATATATTTACCGAGAAAGAAAGATGCACAAATAGCAAGAAGTTATCTAGAACACAGCAAGAACTTTCCTGGAGAAATGTCTGTATTTGGGGGCAATTTTGGTCTTACATTTAGAAGCTTGCAGATTTTAAATATTTGGAGAAAAGAATATTATTTGGATTAGAATGACATGTAAAGCTTATATTAACAGTCACTAAAGAAAAAAATAGCTATTTAGTAAATATTTGTTGAAAGTTTACTAGGGGCTAGTTCTAATAATTCTAGGCCTGACATAAGAAATAAGAAATTGTAATTGACTTAGACAGAGAAAACTTCATATTGGTTTTTACTATATTATTTTTGTAATCACTGTACTTTGTACAGCAATCAACTCAAAAATAGGAGATAACAGAATAAAACTATCGATTCATAGCTTTTTCCTTCAAAAAAATGGTCTTTAAGTTATCCAACCATGTGTCATGCAGTGTCTCTGCCTCCGGAAAATACTCCATTGCTGACACACAGAACTATTATTTGATACTCTTTATGTTTCAGTAACGTAGTGATTTTCTTGATTCTCAGTAATGTTTTGATGTTTCCACTGATGTGAGTTAGGCTTGATGTTAGGTCAACATATTGATCTAACAGCTTCTGAGAAATGCTTAAGATTTCATCACCAAAAATCTTTTGATTAAACTGTTATAAAGGACCAAAGGCTTGACAGATTGTGTTAATTTGCAAGGCCACCTTACTTTTCCATTAGATATTTGAACTTCTAATTAAAATCACTCCTTTTATTGAAGGTGGTAGAAATGAAGGATAACATATCGAGAGAAACTAGCAAATATGGTCAGGCAGATTTCAGCATGTACTTAGCTAATGCTTGAGCATGAACACCAAAAGCAGCTTTAGGCATGAGAACTGTAATATCAACCAGAGTTTCTCCACAGACGATGCCCACAAGATACATATAAAAGACAGAAAGGTAAATGTAGAGCTACTTGGGTTTCTTTATTTCTATCATATGGATGGTAGCCTAGTTATATGCAGTCTCTGGACATTTTACAGAGTGTCATATTTCATATTTGGTTATCATTCTTAAAGCTATATATTTGCCATGTTCAAATACTAGTTATTTTTCTAATAATTAAAATTTACCAATTTTAATCAGATATCAATTGTTATCATTTAGACTTCATAGCAGAAAAGTGCATTATAGGACTAAATACTTCAAAAAATATGTTGAGGGCATAGAGAAACAGCTAGTGCATGTATTTCTATGCATAGACTTTGGAGGTTTAATTTGAACAACTCAGGAATCAAATAGTTCTTCCCGGTATCTACAATCAAAATGCAGAAAAATGACTCAGAGCGGTACAACTGAGGTAATTATAACAGCACACATGAAGGAAGTATAGGTGAGTATTTAAATGTCTCCTTTAAACACTTCATTACTGAAATGTTTCACCTGAATTTTAGAAATTTTTAAAGTGAATCCTAAATTATTTTTAGCATCTCTTCTTAAAATTACACACCTCTCAATGATGACATTTGACTTCTTTTTTTTCCTTTGGAAAAAAAGGTAAATTTCTTGTCCTATAAAAATTTAGGCAGGAAATGGCAGAACAGTTAAGCCATCTGGTCTGTAATGAGGTTATTAACCAAATACGAAAGATTGATGTTAAATATTGCACTTCATCTATTCCACAGAGGTAAGTGTTAAATCTCATAGTCTAGCTTCAGGCCCTCCTTTTTTGTGTTACAATGTGTCATTCCAAAGAGCAACACTGCTCTTTCTGTTACAAGAGTCTTCTGTGTGCATATTTTAGCCTTTTTTTTATAAGGTGTGAATTGAAACTAAACTTGCTGAGAAGTTTTTAATAACTTCAACCAATTAGGTAATAAGAAAAGATGTTCAGAGTGAGTATATTAAATCGTAATCTCTCTTGCAAAGTAAGGTACTTAGAATGTACCTTAAGAAACTCTTGCCAACCTCTGAAAACTAGTTTTGCTGACTTTGCCTACAAGGGTCTACGCAGCCAACTAAATAGTCTGAGTGGAAAGAAGGGCTATGCTGGTCTTCCATTTGTTAGGCAACAAATTCTGTGTTTTACCTCATTACCAATACCCCGTCAGAGTAATCTAGGCATGAAATACATGTTTTAGTTGAAGACTTTCAACTGATTCTGAAGAAACAAACGTAAAAATTGATGAGATACATGGGTATAAAATAATGTGAATTTGAAACAACAAAAAATTGAATAAGTGAAAGGAAAAATGTAGTTTAAGAACAAAGTATCCACATAGGTACTTTGAAATTTTCTTGGGCACTAGTTGTTAAGAGATTTTAGTTTCTCATCACTATTTTTTGCCTCACCTTTTATTCTTTCTTTATCTTTGAATGACAACTCTTTAACTCATGCTAAAGCACACCACTAGAAATTTGAAGCTGATCTGGCAATTGAAAGGCAGAGTAAATACATTGCTTCTGTGTGTCTGATACATGCATTTTTATGTTTTTCTTCAGTTTATGACTGTAAATGAAAGCTTTTGTCAAGTACCGTAGGTCCTCCATGTTAACATGAAGTAGAGCAACTGAATCAATGCTCATTTAAAAATAGAGTGAAGGAAACATGCTTGACAAATAAATAGAAAATGAACACTAACAGCACTTACTTTCCTATCTTTATTTCTTGATAACAGCATGCTGCAATGCCTATTTTTTCCTTCATATAATAAAATCATTTCAAATTTTTTTTCAAGTATGTCTTACATCTGCAAACTCTCTATGGCAAGCTCTGGATAATGTTTTGGAAAGAAAACAATCTGAATAAAATCAGTTAATCTAGAACCATTCTTCACCAAAATACCTGATTTTTCAGAAGCCAACTAAACTACAGATGAGAGTCTTCTTTCTTTACATAGTCACATCTGACTTCAGTAGCACATACCTACTTATTTGTTCAGGCTGACCAAGTATGAGGAGGAGTTCCTGTCTCAACAGAAAAGTCTAGAAGAGGCTCAACACCTGGAATCAACATTTTCTGCAAAGTCAGTCTTTCATCGCTGCTGTTGTCCATCACAGGACAATGAACTAATTAGTGAGATTCAGTGCTGTCTCCTGGACAGCACTTGGATAGTGTTTTTTCCAAGTTTCTTGTTCTGTTCTGGCCCTTTGACCATCTGATGTCTCATGCTGTGATTTATTCTAGCCAAATTGCATCTCATTTTCCCAAGTTTTCAGCACTCTGCTTTTGATATGAGTCTTTACTGAGACCTACATTTAGTTAGAATTATGAACAACTCTCCAAAGCTACTAATTTTAGCAGAGATCCTGGCTCTCTACCTTGTGACTGCCCAACCTGCTCTTCTTCAATAATTTTTAATCTCAGTATGCATAAGTGAGGCTTTGTGAGCTATAACCCCTAGGATTTTGTGTTCATTTGTCGGGGTTAAGTCCTGGTAATCTTCATTTTTATAATACTGAATAGTTCTATGATCTAAAAACCACTGTTTGACAAACATCACTCTTACTGTTTATCCTCTATTATCTTATGTTAAGGAAAATGGAAGAAGGGCTGTGGTTTTTCAGTTATTCATGATGACCAATGATGTCCTGTTTGGCGATGCTAAATGGTCTTTTGCATTTGATGGCACAGGTTTTGCTTAGTCTGAAAGCCTTGTAGTTAGAATCTACTTTCACTCCATGCACCATGTTGCCTCTATTCACTGAAGTCTTGTCTTCTTTCCTTATGCTACTTGGCAGAGGGGCACAGGTTTAGAGCCTGTGGACTCTAGATTTGGCTTTTCAAGGTAGCTACCCACCCCATTCTTTCGAAATCAACGTTAGCCTCTTTCTTCAATATGTATGTACATTCTTCATGTACAATATGTATGTATATTCTGTCTGTCTACTATCCCCTCTGTTACTCTTTTGTTCCTCTTGGTTTTTATATCATCTCCCATTTTATACAAACCTTCAAGATATTAGAAACCACAGACAGAAATTCATGTTATCAACTGATAACCTCTGCTTTATGCCCCACAACTAAAGTCTCTCCCCCAAGACTAGAGAAACATATGCTGGATATATGTCTGGATAAAATATGGGAGGAAAAATAAACTGAATAAAATACATGTTAATATCATATATTTCAAGTACAAAAATTACAGTTGCATTCTATATGAAACTCTTCAGGTATATAAAACCTACGTGCTTATTAATATACCTATTTTGGAAATATTAAACTAAGTGCTTTTTTTTTAATTTAGTTAATTGATGAGTTCAGTCATTCCTATTTAATGCCTACTGTGAACCAAGTACAGCGAGAAAATCGGCAACAAGCAGACACAACTCATATCTTCGTGGAGTTTAGAATTAATGGTGACATGCATGGTAATCAATTATGAAACATGTAAAATTGAAAGTCCAATATATGTTCTATTAGATGGTGATATCTAATGCCCTGAGAATATGCAATATGGAGATATAGCTTATTCTAGGGGATAAGAGAAGGCTTCCCTCAAAAAGTGATGCTCCAGATGCAGGAAGACAGAGCTGAATATGGGTATGAGTGGTGTGATATGAAGCTAGAGGGGTTGATGGGCTCCATGTGGGGTCTTAAAAAAAGTTTTTAAAAACTTTGTATTTATTTAAGAGCAGTAGGAAAATATTAAATACATGTATCATGAGATTATTATAGGTGTTGATTTGATAAACTAATCTGAATTCAGTTTTGGAAAATAGAGTGAGACAAAGGTCGATTTAGAGAGAGCTATGTCATTAAGACAATGATAACTAGGACGTGTATAATGTTTCTGAAAATGAGATAAAGCAGAAGAATTGTAAAGAAGTTTAAGAGTCTTAAAATCACAACATTTCATAAGGAATTAGAAATTAGTTAATAAGTGAACAATAATAGCATCATGTAGAATTGAATGCCCAATCATTTCATTGCGTAAATTTTTTTTTTCCTGGACTGACCTAACAGCAGAAAGTTGTGTTAAGCATACTTCTTTGTTAAATGTAGCTAATATCACTGTTTACAGCAAGATCTCTCTCTTAATGTATTTACTTCCCCCTTTCTCTATGTTTCCTTTGCACCTTCTTTAGGCACTCATTCTCATACCCTGTCTCAGTCAGTCTGAGGTGCTATACCAAAACACCATAGACTGGTTGCTTTCACTTTATGAGCTCATGCTCTTAAAAAAAAAAAAAAAAAAAAAAAAAAAAAAAAAAAAAAAAAATATTATTTGTTTTTTTATTTTTTTTTAGGGCAAAAATTTTTTTTAATAGGGGACAACACAAATAA